>JAEIIH010035435.1:0-97651 GCA_018904745.1 Drosophila orosa
ACCGAAGTTTGTATACCCTTGCAGTTTGAAATTGGATTATTAAGAAATTATCTATTTTGGACAAATTAGAAAGAAAACTAAAAGGAGATACATAATATATACATATGTATATTCAATTTACAGTTTTGCTTTTTTCTCTCAATATAAAATGCGTTTCTATGGCATCTATACGATATCCGATTTTCATAAAATTAAAAGCGAAACATCATGGTATTGTCTCAAATTAAATGCAAATACTTCGAAGACTAACAATGTTATAATTATCACTTTATAGGTTCAGAGATGTGTCCTTCACTGCGTTGCAAACTTCTGACTAAAATTATAATACCCTGCAAGGTTATAATTACGTTCAAATTAAGCAAAGTTCAAAACTTAAATGAGACAAACGTAGCCAATATATTTATAATGTATTAATAAATATTGTATACCAAAGAGTGGAACTTTTTTCGTTTAACGAAGCTGCATTCTATAGGGATATATTTTTTGTAATAAAGGCAATGTTACCCTTCACTTCACTTTGAGATATCTTCATCTTTCATAAAACACTCATTTGATTTCATTGACACAAAATACCATACCTTGAATTTAACCATTAATAAAAGCTAACTAGCTACATCTTTATATATTGTTATTTTTTAAATGAAATGTTCAAGTTTTAATAAATTTATATCCCACTGTGTTTCCTGAAATTTCTAACAAGCTTACAATTGTCCCCAGAAGAATTTGTTTTTTATTGGTTTTCTTATGACCCAGCGTCGCTCCCATGACACATTTGTTTCCCTGACGGAGTATTAAATTATAACTGATTAAAATTAAACAAAAATGCGACCGAGATGACTCACTTTCATCTGTAAGTTCTTTAATATTTTATATGCCAGGCTTCTACAAAACAAATTTTATCAAAGCAATTATAGGCTAATCTACATAAGGGAAAACTCAATGAGCTACAACCACGCCGCCTCTTCTCTGAATTACTTTTCCGCGCAGAGACGCAATTAACGGTTCAAGTAGCGTCAGGAGAGGAAATTAAATCCGTTCCAATCGATTTTCCCGCCTCCCCTCAATTACCAAGCGATGGCGCATCATCAATTTTTTGAATATTTTTAAAAATGGGCAATTGCAGCTGTGGCACTTCCATCTCCCACAGCCTCTTATCAGTGCAGCTGCAAATGCATTCACATTTAGTACTCTCCTCGGAAACTTCTTCCTCATCAATAATTTCACTCCGAGATAGGTTAACCCGTTGGGCTTCTCAATTATGATTAACGATGCCCAGGGAGGAGGCGTCTTTGAAATTAGGCAGCAAATGTGACAGACCCCGGATCTTTCATCGGCAGCCCAGCAGTTTGTACATAAACATTTATACGCATTTTTTTGTTTCTTGTTTGGTTTTCTGTTTTGTACAAGGCAAGGGTACTTGAAACGGAGTAACTTGGGTAAATGGGGATGCAAGGCGGTCTCCCAAATTCTCTTGTCAATCGTTGATTGATCTTCCCGAGCTGACATTCGAAAAGCAACAAAAATTAGATGCAAGCCGTAAATGGATTGGAACTCATCGGGCTTGGGGTTACCCTTCTAGATGCCATAATTATTTGAACCCAGCCCCAGCTGCAATAACTTAATTGTCGCAGCAATTCCCATTCGTTGAAACTGGGTGAAGAGATAAGCCCGACTCTAAAATCAATGAACAAGAAACAGTTTTCATAATGAGCCGTGAATTCCCGAACCACAACAGAAACTAAACTAGAAATACAAGAGAGATAAGACACAGGGAGTAATTAAACTATTACTATTTCATTTCCAACTTTGGGGGAGGATTTAGGAGCAAAATGTTCCGTTCTTCTGGCTAATGCATTTCACCTATGGAAGATGATAAAGAGTTGGCGATAAAGAAGCCGACCCAGGGACCGGCGAAGAAGGAGAGCCACGCGATATGGCAGGGCGTGTCTAATTGCATTTCATGCCGTTCCGTCGTGTCTTTCGACGTTTGTGTCTTTCTTCTGACTCTCCTCCGGCGCAGCTGAAATTTGAATGTATTCTTTGTCATTTGCTGTCTGGGCTCACACAACTCTTTTGACGACTTGTTAGGAACGCATTAGGATTTCCAATAAGTTTTCTTTGCCTTTCCCCTCTAATTGAATTCAGAATTGTCATTTTTTATGCCTTAGTCACGCGCCCTTTGAGCAGCGACAATTCCATTATTCCTGCAACCGAATTGCGGTTGATCAAAGCACAAATAGAAGCCGATAAAAATTTCACTCAGCCTAATAATAATGAAAAATAATCCGCACGATTTATGGACTCACCTGAGAGCCGACCGGACTAATAAATTTCATTACAAAAGCTTTTTGCATATTGTAAATTGGCCTCAACTACGGAGCTGCATAAAAATTAATTTTTTAATGCACTTTTTCAATCCTTTTAAAAACAAGACCCACAGGGACACACACAATTGCCAAAGGCCGACTGCTGACGGCGGGAGGGGCTAAGGGGGGTAAGTGTAATAAATTTAATTTAATTTACAGAATTGGATTGACTTTGTCCAGCGGCAGCAGGAACAACCAGGATAACAACAGCAAATAGTGAAAACCACTGACAAAGAACATACAATTTATTGCATTTTGTTTGCATTTTAACAAGTTTATTTCATGTACTCAGCCATGATATAGCTGGGCGACGGGGAAATCCAGTGCTCATTCGGCCAAAGATTATATAAATCTTTGCGTATGTTTTACCGAAAATTGAGGGGCTCGACAGCTTCCTTTGAACTGATTTCGGCCAGTAATTACAATCACATTTACCAACGGATTCATTGTGCATAATATAAGTTGGAAGGGGGAAGGGAAAGATATATTCCGTTTTTCGATTGAAGTCCAGACTTTGGCCCGATAACCCTCCCAATGAAATTAGCATAAATTGACATAAATTCCCGGCAAATTGATTCCTCGAAAAATAACCCGAATCGTCGAAAAGGAAAGAAAATGTAATTTCCAAGCAAACATGTAAGTTTCGAGAGAAAACACAATTTATAAATTAGCCAAACAGTTCGAGGAAAAGAAAAAGGCACCAATAAATATTGCAGAAGAAGAAAAATCGAGAGAGCGAAAGGATTTCAAAACAAATTTTCACGGTCCAATGAAAACTAAAGCCTGGCTCTACTCAACCCTCCATTCCCCGCGTGGTCAAGCAAAATCGAGGAAAATATTATAGAAAAAACAAAAGGAAGTCGAAGAAAACAAGGCCCACAAAGGACTAAGGATAAGCCTGCATAATCAAGTGGTTTTCGATAAATAGAAACAAAAAGGGAAAAGCAATCCCTTGGCTCCACCACCAGGCCCTTGCGCACCCCTTTTCCATTGCGAGTTAATCGAATATGTTTGTTAAAAAAGTTTTGAGGCGTAAAAAGGCAAAAGGATTGTCTCCCTGGCCCTGGCCCCACATCTACTTATCCTTTGGCTTGGTGAAAATTTAATTTCGACCGTCGCCCATCTCAACCCACTTTCCCCCAAAGATAGTTGCGTGACACGAAAACAGTGGGAGATACACTTGTTTATTGTTATATCTGCTAGTAGATGTAAATATTAACACAAAATATACAAAAATTTAATCACGAAACTAATCATTCTTAACAGATGCCGACTATCTCGAATGGAATTGATTTTAAACTAAAACACAAGTTAGAATTCTGTGACATGCTAGTACATAACCGCTCAGAGGTTGAAGTCCGACAGAGCTGCTCCACTTGTCATCTACAATCTATGTGTAATTTATGATGATTAAATCAAAACGAACGACGTCTTATAAAGTAAACAAATATTTTGTGCAGCTGCAAGATAAGTATTTCAGAAATACTTTTTCTCAGAAAACTGTGGCACCCAAATCTACTGATGATCTCCTCACGCTACCATCTCTAGCTGAGGTGTGGACATATAGCACTTCAGCCTCGTTGACCTACTTCGCAAGAGGCTCTCCGGCGGAAGTTGTTCTCTGTCGGCTTTTTTAATTTCCTCGCCTTGCTCGTCCTCGCCCCACTTCCCATTCACTTTAATGCTCTTTTGCTCTAAATTGCATCCTTTCGCTAAGGATCTGCCTCACCTGCTTCAGTTGTTGTTGATGTTTCCACGTGCTATATACAATTGTTGCCACATTTCCGGGCATCTTTTGGCCTGCGCCAGAGCCAGAGCCGTAGACTGTGCCGGAGCCGGAGCCGGAGCCGGCGGCCCTCAGACATTTTAATGATTTTTCCGAGTGAGAATTCTCACTCATTTCTGTTGCTGTTTCAATTTTTGTGCTTTAAATTGCTTTTGCCCTTCTTTTATTTACTTGTTATTTAGTTATTCTCCGAGTTCCCTTTATTCGGAATAGTTTGGCCAGGGCCTGTGGGGATGTCTGGGGGTGGCTCAATCTAGGGAAATTTTAAGCGATTCGTCAATTAAGGCTCAAAGAGTTTTCTTCACCCTGCACTCCACTAATTTAACCCTTAAGCTGCACGTGCCGGAGACGAAGAAAAAAGATGCCAAAATAAAGAAAATTATAGAAATTCCCTTCAACAAAAGGAGCTTTCGAGCCCCAAACGCAACCCCGACAAAATCAACCACTTGACAATACAGAAGATAATTAAATAAACAATGAGCTAGCTCCAAGGACTAAGTGAAAATGGGAAGGCACAAAACGGAAAGAATGCAAATTGAGAAAAATCGTCTGGACCTCTCTAAGAAACAAAAGGTAAAACGGGGAGTGTGAAGCCTTTAAAATTCATTGAAGGTCCTTCAAAGAATAAGCCATCAAGGAAGAATTGAGGCAAGACGGAAATACAGGGCAGCAAAAAATTCGGAATGTGTTAATCAAGTCGTGGCCAAAACTAATTCAGCAACGGACCTGCTTTTTCTTTAGAGAATTGCATGCCAACTTTTAGGGGTATTTTGTAAATGGGGTACTATTTCATCCCCTCAAACCGCCGCCATTTCCGCTTATCGCGCCGAATGTCGCAACTTTACCGCCGCCATGAACATCATCATCATCATTCATAATCATCAGCAGGAGCGCTGTCTGTGCCTGCAATGCGTCGCCCTTGGGGCGATAGGTTCCACAGTCAGAGCCCCCATCCCTGGAACCAATCATAACTACCCACGCCCGCAGTGCACAACAAAGAAAAAATGCCGAGCAGCTCGACTAGGAGATACTGAGTGGTCTCTTACTTCATAGTGCTTTATATTGTAATGACAGTGAGGCAACTCTATTACATCCATTCCTCCCATCTTTTCAAATCTGATCTACTTGTAGGTATTCAAACTTTAACCAGAACTATTGGGTTAATATGCATCTAGAATGGATATATGCTCTTGATCGATCTAAATTGGCATACTAACGTTCTTTTAAAGAATATTTCATTATTTCCTTCTATTTTACTCAACAGTTTTATTTACTTGTTTAAATTCAAGAAGCTTATGTTTTCACAGTCAGAAAGGTAACTTCCAACACGAAAGCTCTTCATTAAGTTTCGCCACCGACTAAGCCTTGGGTATTTCAAGGGCATTCTTCGGAACAACGTTTGATGCCACCAGGGGTGATCTTATTTTCCCAGAATTAGCTGTTCACACTAATAGTGAATAATAAATAAACAAAATTGATTGGTATTTTAGCGAAGAATCGGTCCTCTCAAGATAATGCTCTCACCTTCTATAGGAATTTTCAATTTAAATTTAATTTAGGAAAATATTTAACTAAAGTCAATGAGAGAATATTGCTAAATTACTTAAACGTTTCTGATTCAAATGGCTTATTAGTGTTGCCATTGCCGTATAGCCTCGCATTGTGCGAGTACCGTGTATAAAAAGTTGCACTGCTTCCATGACAATGATGACGGCGTCGGTTTCCGCTTCTGACGACTACGCCGCTGCCATTTTTTGCAATTGTTACTGCCTGCGCTGCCCTGCAGCAACAGTCTCGGGCCTACACTCTTGGATACTATGTTAAATTTTAGTGTTTGCTGCTGCAGCGACAACGGCGACGGACGGCGCTCACAGCAGCAGTCACACGAACAAGAACAAGTTTGTTAGAGACAAACGTCGCCGTTGCCGTTGCCGCCGCACGTTGTGCAAACTTTTCCACTTCATTGCATGATTGCAATTTTTACGCAAAACAATTTTATTTGTTTAGTTTTTCCATTTTTTCTTCGTTTCTGTTTTGCTTTTTTGCGACGAATGTTGCATTGTGAAGCGGCTGTTGAAACCAAAAGGTGGAGGGCTCAGTTTGCAGTGAAAGCTTTAAAACTTCGTTGGTAGTAAGTTAAGAAAAGGCCAAGATGCCCATTATGAAGCGAATTGTTCATCCTTCAAAGTAATATTATAAACGTAGGTCATCTTAAGTTCAGGGAATACCCTGGCGCAAAGAGAAAACTCTAGATCTGCGAGCTGGAGTTCCCAAGTTCACCTTAGAATCGGGATAATTGACAATAAATTTTCCTCCAAGAAGCATATTTAAAATTGTAAATGTAAAGGTAAACATCAAAGATAAGCTTTCTTTAATGTAACTCCAAGTCCTTTAAGAGTCCTCAGTAATTGCCCTAAAAACTAGTTTACTCCTTTCATTGGCTATAATCCGTTTTAGCTCGCCCTTCTGTCCTTTTTGTGGATCCGCTTCACCTTCGTCCATTGGCTTGGTTCCCATTGTTGGTTTTGCTCCATCAATTTCCCTGCAATCAGTTTCATTTTCACACACAATTTTCTTAGCCATTTTTTTTTTTTTTTTTGTTGGGTTTGGCCGTTTATCTATTTGGACTATCCATCTCTCGTCTCTCTCGCGTTGAGTTCCCCTTTCGCAGCCTCTCCGCCGCCGCTTGCAAGCTCTTTGGGCAAAGTGCAAAATGTTGTAAGTTAAATGGAAACAATAATGGGCTCGGGCTGGCTTGAGTAGGACTGGGGCTTTGGCTTCAGCGTTGGCCAGGACGGAGCTGGGGCTTCACTCCGTTCATCCGCCGGAGCTCTTGAGCCGGAGCGCAGCGCTTCCCACTTGATTTCGATTATTGCCCTGCACTTTTCACTCTTCATTCGGCGAGCTTTGCTGCTGCCAATCCCTTCTTAGTGGCTCCGGTTGACTCCTCGTTCGGCAGACGAATTACTTTGCCGGCACTCGGTAAGCGCCCCCACCTGGCCACTCGGGCTTCCCGCTGCCGGTGGGAATGTTTTAATTAAATCCATTCCAGCGAAGGCGGAACTCCTTGGCCGCAATGGAAAAGTTTTGCCAGCCGGTCGACGCTCAAAAGTAGGCTCAGCAATTGTAGGCCAGCGAACGGAGCCCTAAGACATGGACCACCAGGACCACCGTGCCATAACAAAGTCAACCACAGCAGCACCGCCGCCATCTGTCGGTGGAGGCGAAGGAGCTGCCTGGACTGCAGCAAAGAAATAGTTCCGTCCAAAACTATTTACCAGGCCGCCATTTTCATATGAAGCAGCAGCTCCGTGCAAGTTGTGCCATAATTTCATGCCACAGCAGAGAAAACTTGTGCGGTCCTGACCACGCCCCCGCCCAGCCACGCCTAATAATAAGAAATTAGAACTTACGACAGCCACTAAGACTGTCCACAGCAGCAGCGGCAACCAGAGAAGAGCAGGGAGAGGAGCAGGGCCCAGGACTATAATCGTCTTGTACTTTGCCGGGTAAGGAACTTTAAGCTAACCGCAAAATGTCCTTCCAAGTGGGGATAGCACCGGATGGAATGGGATTACCTTGGGCGGCTGCCAGTACGAGCAGTGCAAATGGAATCGTGGGATGTGCTGAGTTCCTGTATCTTAGCACCTGGCCAAGACCTACTCCAGGGACCCTAATGGGGTCTGGACTCAAGAAGAGATGCAGGTGCCATTGTCATGGAAAATGGAACCTGTACACCTCTATGGAAAGAATTGGATAAGGACTTTGCGACAGGGCAACAGCGCTGGAGAATCCTGCTCAAAGGATCCTAACAATATGTCTTTGGAGCGTGCCAGGGAAAAGATTTCCTGTTTTAAAAAAATAATGTGTAGATCTGGGAACGATGCTTATATGCCTTAAAAATTAACATTGCTACTTCATTCGTTTTCTCAATATTAACAGAACTAAAAGTTAACAGATTACCAATTAACAGAGATTACCACCTTAGAACAGATCTTGAGATCTATAAGAGATCTTCCATAGCAATTCTTTCTTGATCAGCTGTCACTACAAACTTTGTTGTCATTGCAATGTCGCCTTTTAATAATAGGAAAAAATCGTAGTATTATTTTACCTAATTGAACTTAAAAGTTATTAAATTATTTTGTTATATTGTAATTAGAAACTGTATTATTTGCTACAATAATTCCTAACCGATTAATGATAAGCTTGCCATTTTAAGCTGAGTGGTTTGAATGCATTTAATTTGAACTTATTCATTCAAATACGTCCTTGTTCCTGCTCTTTCTTCGGGCAGAGTATTTACTCGTTCGCCTCAGCTCGGATTCTGTTTCATGGTGTTCCTTGTGGGCCCCGCCTTCCAGGCCCCGCCTTCCAGCCCCCGCTCCCCGTAGGGACTATTCCCGCGACGCCGTCGTCGTCGTCGCTTCTCAGATGCTGTGAAGTGAGCGCAGCGCATTATTTAGGATTTACCTTTATGTTGTTGTCAGCGTGGTTGTTGCCGCTGCTCGTGCTCCGGCTGTTGCCGATGCTGCTGGCTCCTGTTCCTGTGCTGCAATCAGCGAGGCTGGGGACGAGTTTGGACCTCTCCACTCAGCTCCTCCTCAGTGTCGTAGTGGGTCGTTTATAAAGGTGGAGCCAGGGCTCACTGTGGCCCCGTCTTTGTATCCTCTGCCGGGATGTGGCTGTTGTCGTCCTGCTCATGATGCCGGGTGATGGGAAAATGCGAGGCTCGTGTGACATTTTCATTATCGTTGTGGGATATGCGCTTTTCTGTGGCCAGCCTTCGACCTCGGCTTACCAGCGTCCTTTCAGCGTCCCCTTTCCAAGCCCACACCCACCAGGAGTCAGCCCTTCTCCTGCCCTGTCCTGTGGGCATGTGACAACATCAGGAGCAGATAAGGTTACAAAATTATTAGTTGGGATTTACAATGCTCCAGTTTTAGTGGCCGCCTGTGTGTGTGAGCTTCTGATGTATCAGGTAATCAGCCTGCAGTGCTGGAAGTGGAGGAGGACGCCAAGGAAGAGCTTCCCCGCAGCATAATCCCGAGCACTTCGATTACCCCCTTCAGGTCCTGACTATGCTGGCCGATTCAATAATCGTAAAGACCTCCTCCATATCGGGCTTTCCTCGCAAATTGCCATCAATTTGCCGGCTTCTCTTTCTCGTCGCTGAGTGCAATATTTTCCACCAGAGAGTCGGAAACTTATAAGCTCAAAGATTAACACAATTTCGACAAATAATGAAAGCGTAATGAATGGACGGGGCGGGGCGGAGTAGTCGGGATGGGGCACATCCGCTAAGGAAGTGAGCGCCGATCCGAATAGATGAGTAAGCCAAAGAGCTGGACGAGGGGAAGGCAGCTTTGGCGATATTTTCCTTTATCATCATATAAATTCCATTTCAGGCTGATAAAGAGCGAGGCCAAGGGAGCTCGGTGCGGACGGAGGGGAGTAAATGCAAGCAGGAATTTGAAAATTTTCAATTACGCGTGCAATGAAAATTACGAAAACCCACAAAAGTCATTTTTCTTGATCGATTTTTTCTCCGCTGCTTTTTCCATCTCTCGCCCCCTTCGGTGGGGTTGCCCTCAAAAGAATCGGAGGCCAACAATGCCGACACAGCGCTGAGCTGAGCTGAGCACAGTCCTTGCCGCACCCCCACAAAGGTGAAATGGCGCTAAAGCTGAGGTCCTGCGCGGGGAATCGGCGATGGGCTTCCAAAGAGTGGGGGCTGGATGGAGGGGGCTGCGAAAAGTAGAAAAAGCAATTTCGAAATCCCAAAGAAATTGCAAAATTCCATGCGGCAGGGCCAACGACAACGACAACGGCGGCGGCGGCGGCGGCGGCGGTTCAGTTCTGTTCGGATTGGTTCGGTTCGGATTGGTGTGCAGGGCGACAAAGGATGCGCCCAGGACATATCCACAGCCTTGTGGCGACAGCTGATAGCGAAAGCTGCAGTGCACCTGCCAATGCTCCGCCCTGCGCCCCTGTCCTGTCCGCAAGCCCCAGTCCGCCGCCGCTCACATACTCGTAAGTAAGGTTAACTAAGCAGCGGGCGCCAGAGTTAACATGCTCCAGTGTTGTCCTCGGCAAGCTGACAGCCAGTTCCAGCCGCAAGCCATGGGCGGCCAGAGGCGTGGCACAGTGGGATAGAACTGCCTACTGGTAAAAGCATCAGTGGATGAGCAAAGGAAATTAATCCAAAGAGAAAATAAATGGATGAGACGAGTAATGAGCTGGCTCTTAAGAGTTCTTCCTCTTGGATTTCCCACAATTCCTCATAAAAGCAATGTTGAGAGCAAGAGAATTCCCTATGGCTCTACGCATCTTATTATTTAAATTGCCTTTGATTCAACTGAATGAAGAAAAATACCATTATGAGTCCAAGTCTGCCCTTGATAAGTTCTGTATTATTTGCTAACAAATTAAAAAAACGAGTTCCTAAATTCTATTAAAAGGTTATTTAAACAATATATGAGCAGCTCGAACCACTGTAACACCCCCGATTCCTTGAACACCCTCTGCGACTTCCATTCTGCTCCTTTGTTTGTGTTGACATTTGCCAGCTTGGCTTTGGACACACCGCGGATCCTGGAGCGCCTGCATTCAGTCCTGCACCTCACTAGCTGCTAGCTGAGAACCTTAACTTCATCCCGGAGGTGGTTCTTGTGTGCTCGGGGCTTATGTCACCTGCCAGGGAGGCGAAGGAGCGCCATCGTGCGCCAACTTCTTTTATTCAGCTGCCTGACATAATATTTTCATTTTCCTTGGCGATGCTGAAAACACTTTTCATTATTTGGTTTCTCCCTCTTTCATATTTCACGTTTTCCTTGAGGGGCGACTTCAGAGGGGCGGGAGCTTTCGCTGATGAGATTGTTGGTGTTGTCCCAAGGTGACTGTGCTGGCTGTGTTTACGTGGAGCACTGCCTTAGAGATTATCCTTGTTTATGATAGCGAAGCAGATTCAACCGAGATCAAGTGTGATGAGTCATGAGCGAAATGAAAATTTCAAATTCCACCCAAGGTGAGATCCCTAATAATACCTGATTACGCCAATTTCCCGGAACTTATACCGCAAAAGTAGCTATTGCCGCTCGCCAGCTCGAAGTAAACAAAAGGCCTGAATGAGTTTACGTCAATGGAATTTGTTTACAAGCAGCCAAAAATCAAGTTCACATCATTGAACGCTATTTCATGGTTCTGTATAAATAAGTTTTGCTTGTTTTTTATCAAGTAATTTGACTGCTCTTGATTTCGAGATTAAAATAAATATAAATGCAGAATTAAATAGCTAAAAGTAATATGTAACTGAGTGCAGCTCCAGCGCCTGGAATGCCATGGATAAACTGGATTCGCAGGGACTCCCCTCCGCAGCTCTCAGAGAACTGGCTGCGATTAAATCTCTCAACGCCTTGCATTGAGTCACTGGACTTGCCGCTGCTGCAGCTGCCCCGCGACTTCCACAAGAACTCAAGAAATTCAACAGTCCGAGCCACAACATCCAAAGTTCACATTCAAATTTGTAGAACGTGCAATGAATTCGAATAGGAAAATGAGTAAACACGCAAAAAAAAAAAAAACAGAGAAACAAAAACCAAACAACAGCCAAGACAAACGCGGAATGAATGCAAGGGGCCGGCAATGGCTTTCAGTTGGGACTGTGTGGGGGTCAATCGCAATGTGGTCGGCTTAGTCATAATTCCGCTGGAACAATGGAACTGTTTCTTATACGGGACTGCCGACTGACCCGCCAACGAAATTGATAACCCGTCATTCCAGCCGGCGACAGATTCTCCCGCTCCGCTTACAGAGATAACCTTTGCGTTGGCTTCTCCGCTCACTGATTGCACCAGTCCCGAGCATTTAAAATTAAGCCTAAGCTTTCCTTCCTTCCTCACTTTGCTCAGGGTTTTATGACTTTCAGATCAACTCGCTTTTTAAGTGATCGTTAAAGTGGCTTCGATTTTACGAGAGCCATTCCACTCCACCTATGATAAATTTTACTTTAAATATTATTTTAGCCATAACGAACTGTTTAGTGACCTGAGGATGCACGCGGTTTCCACTCAAATATAACTTTATAGTCCTCCATTCCTGGACACACACGTAAATGCTTATGGCGTCATTTATGGCTGGTTTCTTTGTTCTCGGTCACCGCCTGTAATCGTTCAATTCGAATGGGGAACAGAGACCATCGATTCCAGATCAACCATTTCCATATATACGTATGTCCGTTCGAGTATTTGGAGCACGGGCGGAGGAAAAACCGGGGCGAACGCCGGCAAAGGCGTTTTCCACTGGCCATTTATTTGCAATGCAAATTGAACCCTGCGCTGTGCCGCATATAAGGCAAATTTCCAAATTGACAAACTCGTAAATTTCGCCATGCGCGAGCCGAACAATGGAGGCCACAATTGATATTCCAATTACACTGCGATACCGAAAACCACCCGAAACATCGGAGGGAACGCCAACACACGCAGCTGCCCACGAAGCCAACCTCCTGTCCTCCGCCTCCGCCTCCACCTCGGCCACCGTCACTTACTAATCGTGCGGATCAAATCTCTGTTGGGAAATTAGCAACATTAGAAGGTGTCCAGCACTCCAAGGTGGCGGAGGGAGACCACGCAAGCCACAAGCCTTCAGAGATCTGCGAGCGAGCCACGCAAGGGTCAAGTCGAGTGCCAGGCATTTGCCCAATCACACTGAGCAACACAAAACCAAACTCCAAAGAGAGGTATACAGCAAAGCGGTTATATGTTGAATTTGTAAACAAATTAATCTGTTAATTTTTTTGTAAGTCATCTAATTTAAAGGGGAAATGCTTTACAAAACCAGAAATATATCATTTTCATATTTCGACTACATTTTATAAGGCAAAGAGGCTGTTCAGTGTTCCCCCCAAAACCAAATAAGTAAATAATATTGGCCAGTTGGAGCTAGCAGGCAGTTGGCCAAGTACCAGCCAGCTTTTGGTCGTCGTCGTGGGCCTTACGGCGAGCGATCGCCGTTGCAGTTGCAGTTGGCAGCGCCTCTCCCCCGCTGCGCCTGCGCCCGTTTAATAAGTTGGCCGAAAAGAATGGGAAGTTGCGGCGCGCGGGAAGCGGGAAGAAACGATTTCATTGCCGCGATATGGGACGTCGGACCCGCTCTCCTCATCAGCGGGTCGCGTAATGAGCCATTATGGCTATAGATGTGGCCTTTATTGCCTTGGCCATTTCCACAGCGACTTCGTCTTGAGCGCAGCTGCAAGAGAAGTCTGCTGGCATTTCAGCCATATTTGTCGCCCGTGTGGCATTTGGGGTTGGATGCAGTTAGTTGCCAAACTTAGGCTGGGCTTCCTGGCCGAGTCGGTGCGTGAGGCAAACATTAATTGGCATATGGCTCGAACATGACGGCCGTAATAACTGTTTATGGCCGGCAGTCCCGCTTCGCATGGCCATTCCCTGGGGGAGGCACTTCAGCCAAGAAATCACTATGAATGATGGGAGATGCCAAGGAATTGGGTTTGGCTACACTTGGGAGTGGGATTGCTTGCAGTATCCAATGGAATCTAATCGCACTCTTCTCTTCTTCTCTTTCAGGTGAGTCTCGCAAGGAGTTGGCCACATTTCCTGCTTCCAGCCAAAAGTATGGGTCAAGTACACGTCCGAGAACATATTCATTTTCACTTCATTAGGGGCAACCAATGATAATTTAGAAGCCACTTCAAAGGCCACAAGCAACTACATTTTGTATGCTTCTTTATGGGTTTGTACAACTATGCCTTGAGTGTTTTTCCTATTCTGTGATTATCGCGCAATGAAGCATAGTGCACACAGCAACAAGCCATGGCGGGTTGTAAAATAAATCTATGAGAAACAATCATAAAGCGGGGCCTATCAACAGTTAGATTGCCGCTCAGAAGCCTGGACCCTGGGAGAGTGTATGAAGAACCGGGGGAGCCCAAAGTTCTTCTCCGTTCCGAGCTGCATTCCGAGTCGAGCTTCCCTCGATTTTATCAGCTCGAGTTTTGTTGTTTTCCCTCCAAGCTCACACAAGAATTATGTATATTGAATGAGGCCCGATAAAATCCATTGGATGCGGGGGGAGTAGCTTGTGGCAATTAAAGCCCGGGCCAGGGCATTTGTCAATAGACTGCGAACCCAAAATAAAGAAAACGGGGAACAAAAAGGCAACTATCCGTGCCTCGACCCAAAAAACTGACCCAAGATGCTGTTGGCCTGGTTGGGTCCCAGTCCCAGGCAAACAAATGATATTTATCGATATCGACCGGCCCGCCATTGTCTTTGCCTTTGTCTCCGTATTTGCTCTCGAGGGTCGCCGGCGAAGTCGAAGTTGCTTGTTAACCCAAAATGCGTCAAATGACAAATGATTTAAAATTTATTATCGCTCGGGCTGCTTCATTGCCTGGTCAGACTCAGAGCGTACAGCGGCGATCAAGAAAATATCATCAAAATATTTCAATTAAATTGTTTAGTTTGTAATCATTTTCTTAATCTCTAAATAAGTATACTTTAATAATATTAACCTTCTGTTTGTATATTATAGTTAACAAAAGTTTAACTCTATATGAATAGGGAATTATCTAAATCAGCGAAGGGCACGCCGTGGCTCAATTTGCTCACGCTGCTCAAACCGATATCTTTTTTCGTAGGCAGCTGGCCGAGCTGCTGCTCAAACCGTTAGATGTCATGCCCTCCGCTGATCTAAATATATGATAAAGAGGCCTTAAACTACAATACAATACAATTTTATATCTAAGTAGCTAGCGGAAAGCAAATTTGAACATTTCAACCAAATGTTATTGCCTAATATGAACATATACGAAAGACTGAAGGTTTTTTTTGCTTTAAAATCTTTATGCACATAATTGTCGTCATAATGCTACAAAATCCAAGTTGATGTAAAAACAGCTAATTTTAAAAGTTCTGTTATTTTCGTGAAATATATCAAGAACATCCTTTTAAGGCGCACTTAGTACCTACAGTTAAAAGGTATAAATCCATTTAAAAAACTAAAATAAAATGTAAATATTTTTCGACGGCTACTAATACAGACCTTAATACAGACTTTAATTAATTTCAAGCTATCAAGCTATTTTTAGTTTAATGTTAAACAGCTATTTCAGGTAGTAGATAGTAAAAGTATAAATCAGATATAAAATACTAGGAAACTCAATAGTCTCAATTTGACTGAACCTATTGGCTTTATTGTGCTGACCGCGTCTATATATGCTTTAAATGCTGCTTAGTTCCAGCTTAACCCGCTCACTCCTATTCTGGAATTGTCCAGCGAAAGTGAAAATCCGTTTCGGGGCTGGGATTTTTGTCAAATGCCAAGTGTGCCTTTTATTTTCCGCTCCTTCCTCGTGAGTTCAATGAGATGATTAATCGTCGGACTGACTGTTGTAGTTGACATACTCTCGTATGTAGTTCCCATGCAGCTGATATATAAGAAATAATTTCGATGCTGCGCTTTAATTTCGCTCGGGCTGCGCGATTATAAAAGACAATTATAATCATTTACAATTCGTTGACTTTGGCAATGCGCAAATTTGCCATTTTAGTGTGTGTATTTGCTGGCCAAACAATAACAACAACAGCAACCAGGCCAAAAAGCAAATAAACAGCCGCGTACTCGCATACACATTAAACTATCAAAATAAACAGTTGTGCGTGCAGTTGGGGGCGTGGCACATTCAGATCGAACTCGCATATTAATCAAGCGCATAATTCGCCGCATCTCCCATCCCTCCGCCTCCGCCTCCTTTGGGCAAAAAGCGAATCCGAGCAACGTGAATAACGAGCGATAAAAACTTGGCAAATATAAAATGCAAACAACATTCAAACTGCCAACGCGGCGGGGATGGGTTAGTGGGTTAGATGGGTGGCCGGAGGGGCAGCGAGGACCTGCTGTAATAGCTGTTAGTCATCGGCAATCGACAGTTGTTGCCTGGTTGCCGGTTAACCGACGAAGAGCCATTTCGCAGAGAGCGCTCCCAAAAATGGCTGCGGCTGCCATGGGAGATGCGGGCGTGAGCCGTAACTAACGATTCCTCAGTGAACACTATGGTTCCTCATCTCCATTAACAGAGAGATACTACCAGAGACGTCTCTCGATTTGCTGGCACTTGCTTGAAGGTCTCGCAACATCAAATATTTGATTATTTTTTGTATTATGTTTATTATTATCAACTTATATTCAAACTTATTAAAGTATTTCCGCTTTGTGAAGCGTTTTCCATTCTAAAGAACATTCCTAAGAAAACGTATAAATATTTATGAAGGATTGCTAAATCCACACTTCCTCACCGCCTTATCAACCATAATTAGTCAGCTATGCTTTTTATAAGAAAATTACACTCTATATGAGAATCTATGACTAATTTCGAGTACCTTAAATTGAGAAATGAGACACATTGCGCTTGGTAATATTAAATCAGTAAATCAACATTAAAACTAGCAAAAGACATCTGAAATCTGAAAGTAAATCAAAGTGTCTTAATATTTCCCCTTATTATTGACATTACATCTATCGGCAGTGAAATTAAATGCTGAGCTTTCCCAGAGGAAACCAACAAGACTCTATAAACAACTGCATTTTCGGCATGATCTGTGGGGGATTCTAGTCAAGTATTATGTATACTTTGTATTATTATTATCACTATATTATTATAGATTTTCCCGAAAACTTTGTTGAGTCACGGCGCCACCTCCGATTTCCACGCATACATACACACTAATGCGCATAGCTGTATTTGCATTTTGGCTGCTGCTGTTTATTTTCGAGTTGATTTTGAAGTGAACAGTTTGCTTAATGCACGATGCCGGGCCGAAACGCAAAGCAAATGCAGAATTACGCATACGCCACGTTGCCAAAGTTTGTGGCTCGCCGCAGCGCCCTAGTCCAGTGCCCACCCGCCCGTCGTCCCTTTGGTCCCTTGTCCAATAATTTCAATAAATGCCGTGCTCTCGCACACACAGACAGACCCTTGGCCCCCTCCCCCTTCACAACCACCATCGCCGGGCTCTTCAGCGTTAAATTGGAAGCACTTTAGATTCACATTCAATTAATTAATTTAAGCAAATTGTTTGCTTCAAATTAATTGAATTTGCATTTAATTTGCGCTCACGAGAGACGCCGCCCCGTCCAGCTACGGCAACAATGCAAATGGGGCCAGACTCCGGCATCCATCTGTCAGTTTGCCAGTTTGCCAGTTTGCCATTTTGTCAGTTCCTCAGTTGAGCAGTCCCGCAGTTACGAGGCCTACTTTCGGCCAGGCCCTTTGCCTCAGTCCCGATTGATGGCCAATTTGCACTCTTCCCCTCCGCCAAGCTCATCAACGTTAAGTTTATTAACTAACCTCGGTTGGGTTGTGTCTCTGAGTGCGCTCGTGTGCTGTGTGCAGAGCGACAACATTAACAACAAACAATGCAAACATTCTCCAGGGAATTGGGCAAAGCTTTTCCGCTCCAAATTGCCAAGTTTAGTCGCAATTTGATGAAGGCAAAAGGAGGGATGATGAATTAACAATATAATTGAAATCTCACTTAAATATTTCATCGGAACTGTGCGTGTGTGCAGGATGAATAATGGAAAATTCTACGAATTCCGAGGAAACACTTTTGGGATTGCACATGAAGAGATGTGATGCTCACTCGCTCACCAACCACTGCTTTCTGGATGCAACTGCCTGGGATGGCGAGACACAACAAGCTCGCCAGCGTGGATAACACTGAAAGGCAAGTGCCAGCTTGTAGATAGGCCAAGAGAAGGTGTAAATTGGAGGGACATTGCATCAGGCTTAAAAAGTCATAAGCAGGGCGATAATAATTATAAATATAATGCCTGCATATATAATACTCATCGTTCGCTGTAAGCCAATTAGCGACTTGGTAGCCTCCGCCAGTGGGTGGCGGTGGGCAATAATTTGCGCTTTTCACACTAATTAAAAGCGAATGAGACAGAGACGGACTTTGTGACAAATGAATTGCACTGCACTTCAAACAGGGAAACAAGATGAAAATGGAAAAAAGACGGATGAATTAAAGTCATGCTGTGGAAAAATGATTAAAAATGTAAATTTTAATTCAATTTCGCTTGCGAAAAATACGAGGGAAGCTGCTGCAAATAAAACTAGTAGCTGTAAAGTGGTTTATTGTGAGCCGGGAGCCATCAGCCAACCAAACCCTGGCGGAGCGAGGGACGTGAGGACGCCAGCCAAGGAGGGACGCTGTTTGCAGGGCTCGAAGACGCGACAAACTTTGCCGCTAGGCAAGGCGTCAAGACAAAGATACAGAAGACACAGGCAGCCGAAAGCGACAGGAACACAAGCGGGTTCGGGGGGAATCCACCAGAGAAAGCGGAAAGTGCGAGACTACGGAATGTGGGGGACGAGCTGATAAAGTAGCTTGCCGGGGGCAACAGCTACAGAAAAAATCCTGGGCAAGAGAGGAGGCGTTCAGTTGAGTTGGGAAAAATCTCGAGAAAAGACAAATCGAATTTCCTATGAAAAGGAAACCAGAAACAGGCTGAGAATCTTAAAACACCACTGCGAAGCAAATAATACCCTGGGAGATGATAACTCGAACTCGGATATAGCCATGTACCGAGAAATATTTCCAAAGAACGCCCACCTGACATCTTTGCTTTTTGCTTTAATCTTTCCCTTAGCAGTCTTTTTTCATCCCCTACACAATATTCATATTTTTATTTAGTTGAAAAAGCTGAACAAACGTAAATTTCACTATAATTATTATTGCCATATTAAGGTTTTTTCCCTAAGCTCTGTTGCATTTTTTAGACATTTATAGTCAGGTTAATGAGGCAGCGATTTCCCGCAAAAGGGAATGGAAATTGAGACAAGAGTACGTGAAAATAAAGCAATTTGATGTTTCAGAGTCCTGAAACAATTTTAATAAATATTTAATTAGGCCCCAGTGTGGCTCGAGCTCTTTTTGCAGTCTACATTTTGGGTATATTTGCGTTGAAATCAAATTTTAATTGATTTAAGCTGATTGTTGGGCACGGAATAATGGAGGAGAGAAGTGCGCTAGCTTTCCATGGGTTTTCCCTGGCTTACCGGTTAGGTACGTTCCGATTTCCTCATCTGGGGCTTGGTGGGGTTAATAAGCTGCTGCTTAGATGATTTCCGAATGGCTTTTTCCTGCTCCTTTCCAATCTGCGGTCGCCTTGGGAATCGGGAGCCGGGCAACTGATTTGGCCTTTGACCTTTTCCTTTGGCTAAGGCAAACATAAACCAGCTAAAAGGTTATGCCATCCCCCGCCATCCCCCGTTCTGGCCAACTATTTTACCCGTTGAGTGAAATGAATCTGCAATTCTATTCCATTTTGTGAGCAGCTCCATTTTTATCCCCTTTTTCCGTATTTTCCCGGAAGGACGGACAGCAGGGAAGCAGAAAAGACGACGCCGGGGCAGGTGTGGACTTAATGCCAGTGGCCTGGTGGCGAAGCACAGTAGATGCTCCAGCTCCTTTGGCCATCAGCGACGGCTGCCTTACACTTTCATCTCATCTCTCTACCTCGGGAAAGCGGAAAAGCGGGGAGAACGCCCTTGGAGTGTAACAGATCCCCCGGCGAATGCAAATAACGCGCAGTTGCAGTCGCCATCGCCCCCTGCCTTTTCACTTTCGGTGTGGCACGAAAAAGTGTGGCAAGGCTGCGGGTAATCAACAAACGCTTACGGCTGCCGCTGATGAACTCGCTGATGATCGCGGCTGGTCATTTGTCTTGGGACGACGGAGACGGAGACGGAGGCGGCATGGGAGATGACTTCATATAGTTCAGATGCATGCGATGGTGCTGGAGTTCTCTCCTGGATTTGCATAAATATTTGCTCGCATTTTTCTCGCACAAGGAGAACTCAACTTTTCCCCGACTTATGCTAATAGAAAAGTCGAATGACAAACAGCACCATTCTCGGTGGTGGCTCAGGAGAAAGGTGAAAATTGAATTTTCTACAGTGCGGAACAAACAAATTAAATTATAATTAGTAAACAAAACTGAGCTCTGGCGAATCTGGCCAGGACGAGTCTATCTATCTATCTATCCACTTTCAAGGCAGCTACCCTGAGCTCTTGATTAGTCTCGGTTTGTCTGCTGATTGCGAAACCGCCTCGCCTTTACCGGCAATTATCAGGAGTCAAGTGCTGCGCGGCGAAGAGAAACCCTTCCCAAATCCTCGCCAATTGCTTATCACCTTTGTGGCACTGACAGCCATCGCCATCGCTGCAGACACATTCGTTAGCACTCCGCCTGCGACGTCCTTTGCCCCATTCAGAGTTGACAAAATATGCAGCTGCGTCGTTAGCACTCTCCACACATCTCGCATTTGGAAATATTTGCCATGATTCGATTGTGTAGACAGCCCCGCACCCACTCCCAACGCACTCCCACTCCCACTCTCAACCACATCCGCATTCGCATTCGCATCCACAGTCGCTGGAAAGGAGAGCAGGAGGCAGTCAATTGAGTTTTGGTTTGGCGCCCGACGCCCTGCATTGCTGGTTATTATTATTTCTGATATATGCGGTCTTACTCTGCGGTTGTCACTCACCCAAAGGGAGCTCTACTCTTTCGGTGGTCTGTGGTCTCGGCTCCATGTGTCGTGCCACCGCCGAGTCATGGCTACATGCAAATGAAGCGTGAGTTCCCGAAAGGTGTTGAAGACGTGTAGAGGGCCTTCCGAGGAACCGCGCAAAGTCGAAGCTCTGGCATTGAACCGGGCCCTTCTCCGCCGGCTGCATCTGCATAATTCTACGCCCAAAACATTTCCACTTTTTGAATGCCATCTTTTGTTGACAGCCAGGAGCCGGGCTCTGTTCCGTTTTCAGTCCTCCAATTGGTGCGGCATGCTGTCGAAATTGTTTCGTAATTGCAATGTTGACGGCAGCCTCGCGGAAGGTCTCAAAGGAGTCCGTCGGGATAAAGTTCGACTGGAGAGACTTTATGAAGTGTAACATTTTTGTGCAAATTGTGATTCAAGATCAATGAAATTTGGCAATGAACATAGAATGAACTATTATTTAACTCAATTTATTGCACTTGAGATATGACATTAAAAATCGCTTTACCATTTTTATATATTTTATTTGCATTTTCTAGAAGATATAAAGTTGTAAAAAAACGTATATTTCAAGATATTAAGGCTAAAGCATAGATGGCGTTACGCATCTTATTTAAGATATTGCATCGCAAACCTGTGTAGTTTTTTATGTATTTTAATTCTGTTTGTTTCATGGCTTGAACATTTTTTTATATAATCTTGAGTATTTATATTTTTGGAAATAATCATACTTACACAATCAAATATAGATTAAGCTAAAGCAAATACATTATAAAGAAAACTATGGCGGTACATAATTTATTCTTTATCAGTGTGTTTTTTTATGAGTGAACTTCAAAATCAAAGTCTCGATAGCCTTTTATTTTTATAATTCGGGTACTTTAAATTTAAATTATTTTTGAGTGAGCTGCAAAATCGAACTCAAAATAATATAACTTAACTGAAAACTCACTGTTTTTAAGGTTTCTGGAATAGGCAAGTGTATGTCTCCGTAATAGGGTTGGCAGAGGGGAACTTAATTGCTCATTTCCCAGGAATTTCTCCCTCAACCGCCGACCCTCACTCCGCCCAAAGTCTCCTGGCGCATCCACTACGAGATCTTTTGCCAAAACGGAGCGGGCCACAAAATTGCTCAAATGCAGCCAGACATTAACGTGTTTTCAAATTTTACGCAGCCAGCCAAACGGAGCGACAGTCCCGCTGCCTCCGGCTCCTTGCTCCTCGGTCCTTCAGCTCTTCAGCTCCTCGCCTCCGCAACTCCGGAGGAAAAGCCACACATGTGTGTAATTTTCTTTACGAGCTGCGGCACAGGGGCTCGGTGAAGGGGTCCAAAGTGTTGCCTGATAAACGATGTCTGCTCTTCAGAGAGTGTCCCGCTCCAACCACCAACATCCAGCCGAACACCGAGTCGGCAGTCGAGGACGACGGCAACAGCGTCGGAATAGAAAATTCAAATTTGAAAATATGGAAATGCCAACAACGACATTGAGCATGGACTGAGGCAGCTGATGCTGCCCCTGCTCCTGGCCCTTCCGTCTTGTCCCGCGTGCGTGCTCCATTGAGCCTGCAGCTATGCAGTTGGGGGGCCCGAAGTTAAAGTCGATGCCGAGGTCGTAATTCGATTAACACCTTTCGGGTGGCGGGGAGAAGGCAACGGCAACTATTGGCCTTTAATTGGTGAACAGCGTCAATGATGGTTCCGGCCACCCCTGCCAGCTTCGGCAGCCTGCAGGCTGCAGCCATCCCAGATGCTGCCTTGCCGCTTGTCTGCGGCTTATTAGGTGCGGAAATCTTTATTGATTGATGCATTGTTTGTTTTGGCTTGTGGACGACTCTGCGACTCCTGCCACGACCGCCCGCATTGTCTGGCGCAGGAGGTGTCGAGGGACATCCTGGGGGACGGGGGAATTAGAGTGCCAAGTGCTAAAGTACTTACAGCTCGGATCGTAACCCATTCGATCAGACATCGTTGACCTGGGATGGGGGCGGACATGTGTTCCTGCCGGAGGAAGTGACTTCCCGAAAACTGTGACGACGACCTAGGACAAGATGCACTATCCGGGGGCTAGTGAGCAGTGGTTGTAGATTATCAACTTGGTGGTGATGATGTTATAGGAACAACTCAAGTCAACATATAGGCAGCCATGGATACCAGTTGCTTCAACTCTGAGAGGCATTCTCATTGCTCCTGCCTTCAGCTTACCAACCTCCATTTAAGACTGCAAATTGCATTGGCAATGCAAGGAAAAGGAGGAGACCGAGAGAAAGATGAAATTATGGACACTGGGAGAGCTGAAAGGACGAGAAATCGCCTTTAATTAGTTCGCCTTTCGTTTAATGCAATCGCGAAAAAATATTTTTAATTTAAAACGCGTAATTCAATATCTCGAGTAATTTTATTTACCGCCCACCCCAACCACTTACAAGCGGTGGCCGGGGGCGTGGCTCTTTGTGGGCCAGGACACAAAGTGCTGCCAGTCATGGGCGCTGTCCTCTGTTCTCTGCCCGCCATCCGCGGGTCCTGTTCAACTTTTATTCCAGCACAAAGTCGGGTCGGGCATTCTTGCGTGCACTCCGATCGATGTTGCATACATATAGCCGATGTATACCCAGTATATACGCATGTATAATCGGGCGATTTGTGGGACAGTGCAGCCCTCGCCGGCACTGTGTAAATCGAGGCAGGAAATGCCGTTGGAGGAGGGTTCAAAGTTGACGATTTTCAGGTCAAGAGTTGTGCTGCAACAGCAACAGCAACAACGTCGCCGGCAACATGCCACTTGCCACTTGTTGTTGCCTTCGCATTGGCTGGCCTTTTTACTTTTATTTTTTGGCGCTGCTGCTTTTAAGTGGCGATCAAATTTCCTGATTGAAGCTTCGAGTGCAGGGCATTTTGCAGCTGTTGGTCCTTAAACAGGATACACCAAATGACCCACAGCGAGATAATGGTAGAAGGGGGTAATTGCAAAATTGAAGCTAAAAATTCAACAAACGGAGGAAGTCCAGTGGCCGGAATAGAAATTCGATACCAACTCGGCCTGGGAAGTCCCTTAAAAGGTCTTACGCAGCATTGAGCCACGCATTCTTTATAAAGGGAGAATATAATCATATAGTTACCTATTTTATATATCAGTCGTACCTTTTTCAAAATACTATCTTCAAAAAATGATTTTTTTAGGTGATCTATTAAAAATGTTTCTTAAATCTACCAAAAGAAGAATATTATGTTATACAACTTTTTCTGTGGAATAACAATATATAGGAAGTTTTCAGAGTACTTGCTAACGAGCGTTGGATTTTATTATTATTATTGTTTGACAACATGTAATTAATTTATTAGTGTATGGATGCATTGTACATCCTTTATAAAAGAATTTTTGCCTTTCTTATGTATCTAAATAATTTTGTTCATAATTTTATTTCAAGCAATTAAGATATTTTTGGTAATTATGGTATCTAATAAAAAAAGAATGAGAGCTAAGTTCGACAACCCAAAGTTTACACTCTTGCAATTTGCAATTAATTCGATTTATTTAATTGGAAGAATACATACTAACTTCTATCCAATTCCCATCTTATACAAATTGAGCGAACGTTCCGATTAGAACTATATGATATAGTCCTCCGCTTTTCATTAACTCGTTATTAACTTAATCAAATAGTTCAGTTCATAGTTTGCGATTGGTTTCTCTTTGACATGGAAGATCGAGGCCACAGCTAGCGAAGTCGCCCTTTCCAAACTGTTCAGTGCCGGGATAATGTGCAATGTGTCAAATGCAGGCGGAAGATTCCTTCCCTGGCTCTGCACTCTGTACCGAAATCTTGCTCAAACATTTTGCGTACAACAGGAAATTGATTTTCCATTGACAGGAGCTGGCAGAACGCAGCCTCCGCCCATGTCCTATGCAAATACTTTCAGACTTCAAAAAATTTGCTTCACGCGGCGTTGCCACACTGCGAGAGTCCTGAAAGAAATGACAATTTCTTCGGCTTCTTCCCAGGCCGGGGGAAGGGGAAGGGGCTGTCAAAAAAGCTTCAGCAACAACTTCCGCTACATGGCAGGGAATTTGTGGAATCGGTGGACTCCGTGGAATCGGTGGAGGAGGCGACCTGCGCTCAAAAGTTAAGCCATTAGCGAAATGTCCTTTACTTTGCTTATAACGCAATTTTCTGCTTCTTTTCTCGGCTATGGCTCCCGGTCGCCCTCCCCTCGCCAGCTCACTATTTGTTTCGGACACTTTTTGGACCAGGTCTGGGCGGTTCTGGTTCTGGTTCTGGTTCTGGTTTGGGTGCCCACCGAATGACAACTTCACTGTCAGCGTTTCGCAACTTTAGCACCGTCCCTCGCCAGCGATGGCGAACTTTTCAGCGCTAATGAAGTCGAAGGATATTTTTTCATCGTGAGCCTGACAGCCTAATTAGTAAATGAAAATCGGCTTTGTGTATTTCCACCGACAGAGGACGCTTAGAAATTGGGAAATATCTTAAAATGATAAATATTAGATTTGATTTGAAAGAAAATCACGTTCAAACAATTACATATATGACTCACCAAGCTGTAAATGAATTTATTTACTGGCTGCTTAGTAACTAAATATAAAAACTAAATGTAGATAAAATAATCTATTAAAACTCAATAAAATATTAATTTGCCTAATCAGATATTGGTGACAGCTTTATGGATGCATTTAGCTTAAACGCAAGTGCACAAAATAATTGACAAAAATTAAAAGATATTTATGAATTAATTAATTAAAAGACAATCACCTGAAACCCCCAAGCAAACGTGCAAATTCAGTCATTATTTCATGAATTTGCGGGTACTTGAACGATCCTCCAGTATTTTGATTTAAACACAATAAAAAATTCGGTTGGAAATGATAAAGAAATTTATTCATAGCATCCCATCGTGGTTTCTGAAGGTATTTAGAGACGTTTTGAGCTAATAAGCTTACTTCCCCCAGAACGACGCAATTTTAATCCAACTAAAATGTTGCAACTAATAATGAGCTTGTCTTATAATAATTTGTATACTTTTTGTTTTAGTATTTATCATATATAAAGTTTGTCTCTTTTTTTCGTACATATTGCATTTAAATATGTAAATAATTTCATATCATTAGTGTAGTTTTTTTAATGCATTTTCGAACATTTCAATGTGCATTCCAATTATTTTGATAATCACAATCTTGGAAAAAATAAAAGAAACCACCAAGAAACTTCACGTTGAAGCTTAATTATTAACTTTCCGCGACCGTAATGCATACAAATGGTACGAAATATTATTTCTTATTACAAAAAACTGTATGGATGTTTGGATTTTATGAAAATAGATTATATGTTTGTTTCCAAAGTATCTAAATAAACTACTTTTAAGAAGATTTGCCTTAATTAATTGTTCTATCTGTACGCAGTGCGTTTATTTTTTTTCCATGGCAAGTTTTTCTCGTTATCTTAGCAGATTATTTTATAAAATAATAATAATATTTAGTATCATTCCTATTCTTATTACATACATATGCTATGTTATGTAATTATTACATATGTACATATGTATGTATTTTCAGACTTTTATTTACAATAGAAGCTTTATCATTACGATATATTGCAATCCTCATAAGTCCCTAAAGTGTATTTTCCTTGCATTATCTGGTGAAATCTCGAGATGCTTCAACAGCTCTGGTAGTTGCTGTACAGCTCGCTATGCTTGCTAACGCTCTGCTGGTTGTAGATAAATCTGAATGAAACTGCAGAATTATTAACATTTTTCCCCTCCGGAAAATGAGAAACACGCACACGCACTTTTAACCTTCAAACTAACAGTTCGTTAAGTTTTCTCGCGCTCTGTTACTGTTAATTCTAGAAACTTAACAGATTTCTCTCTCTATATATCTCTCTCTCTGTGCGCAAAATTAAAATTAAAATTTCGCGCAGAGAGCTAGAATGAGGAAATTTACGCGCAAGCATATAAATTCTCTCTCTCTGTGCGCAAAATCTATAATATTTGCAATTTCGGCTCATGAGAGCGTAAAAACTTCACTTATGCGCAAAGAGAAAGAGAGAGGAGAAATAGAGAGGAACAGAACGAAACCCAACGAAAGAGAGAAGCAGAGAGCGAAAAAAACCCGTTTCTTCGGGTCGGAGAGCCGACATCGGCGTCGACGTCGGCAGAGAAATTGCTCGACTGAAAAAGTGCCCTCTATATAGTTACCCTATGTTTTTTTTCGAAAAATTCATTCAACGAAGGCGGTTGTGCCGCTCCGTCGCGGAAAAACGGAAAAGTCGTAACTGGAAAAAACTTCGGGATTTTCCTTTTGAAAATATTCGGTCGCTTGTGTTTGCTCGCTTCGATCCGCGCCACAGTCCGGCAATGTGAATATCGACTCATCTGTACAAATAATATCGGAGGATAAAGATAAATTTAAAGTTTGGCTCCCAAAGATTTTGCCAAATTCAGTTGGTCGATCGTGATTGTGATTTGTTCCGTTCCGTCGCGTCTCCCTGTCGTGTCTTGTGTGGTTCCGTCGTGTCCCCAGATTCCGGGGGAAGAATATAAATATTAAATTGCTCCCCAATTGTGATTGTGATTGCAAGTAACCTGATTAACCGCCGAGAAATGGCCAAGTGAAGTGCTGTGCAGTGAAAAGTCCGTCTTTGGCTCCGCTTCTCTGCTCCGCCCCCTCTTCTTCTCCTTCTTCTTCTCTCCTCCTCCGTCGCTGTCCGGCTGTCTGGCCGAACGGCCCGGCCCGCAAAAGCCGCCAAGATTAAGTTCTCCAAGCAGCACGCCCACCACGCGTACCGCCACACGGACAACATATACGACGGCGGCACGGACACCGACGACGACGAATGTCCCCTGGAGGCGACCGCCATGAATCCCTACGAGTATGAGTCCACGCTCGACTGCCGCGACGCGGGCGGCGGTCTCCACGCCCATGTCCACCCCCAGCAGGCTCAAGGACGGACGCTGCCCATGAGCGGGCGGCCCTCGGCCCCCGCGTCAGACCACGGCGCCCACGGCAGCCAGACACTGCAGCACCAGGGCCAGCACAGCCAGCAGAACCTGCAGAACCTGCAGGCCGCCGCCGCCGCTGCCGCCCAGTCGTCGCACTACGACTACGAGTACCAGCACCTGCCGCACCGTCCGCCGGACACGGCCAGCAACACGGCGCAGCGGACACACGGAAGACAAGGTGAGTCGGAGCTCGGAACGAGGCTCTACCGCCCTCCAGCATTTTGGGGAAACTCTAAGACTTCTCGCCTTTTGTATTCAAAAACATGTCGTGCATAGAATGAATATTTCCAATTTAAACCCCTTTGGTTCAGTAACTTAGAATCCATGGACGGCTTCACCGACACTCACTTGGAAGGTTTTGTGTGGGGCAGCAACCTAATTATATCCTTTATTAATTACCCTAATCTCATTTGAGATAGAGAATTGAGTTAAATCAGGCGTGTTTCCCCCAAAACTCAGAATTCATACATATGTATATATTTATGTACATATTTAGTATATTTGGTTAGCTCCAGCAGTAAACATACAGTGTTTATCAAAATAATAGGAGAGCTGACCTTAAATTGAAGAATTTGTTATTTTGTTTGCCAAAAAATCAAGTTGTTTTAAATTACATACATGCATATGTTTGTTGCATGTTTTTAGCTGTTCACTTCAGTTTATTCTGTCGTTTATATTGTTCCTTAACCGTTTATGTTTTGTAGTCTTTAGTTTTATTATTTTATACATATGTACATCAGGTTTATATATTTAAATAAATACTCTCCATCTGTATCTAAAAGAAAATAAGGCGAAACATTGTTATAAAGTATTAGTTTTGTATAAAAATGCATTTTAAAAGAATTTCTGTATAAGTATACCAATTTACTTGTATTTGGAGTAAAGTAACAAACAAAGTACAAACTTAAGGTATACAAGTGCCGATTTAAATGAATTAAGACTTGTCCAAATTAAGGGAAGACAGCAACAGCGAGCTTGGTACATCTTCGAATTATCTTCCCTGCTTGTACCGAATTTTACTGGGATTCTCGATTAAAATCACTGAAGGAGAGGAAGGGCCGGCAAGTTGCGACAAGTTTGAACAAATTACGACGCTTATCGCCGACTGCGGCCAAACATTTTGCATAAATTAAACAAATTAAGGCGACATCCCGCGCTGGGCCCGATCTCGTTTCATATTTCATAATTTCCCTTTTTCCGACTGAGCGCGCTTTTTCACGATTTGTCTGATTAATAAAGCGAGCTCAACAATAGCCAGCGCACAAAGCAGAGTTGAAAAGGATACTCTCTGTCAGGCAAGTCAGTCCAGGAATTAGGGGAATCCCAGACGTGTCCCCCCCCCCCACCCTCCAGAATGCCTGCGGCTGTAATAGAAAAAAGAGTCCTCTGACGGGTTTTTGTTACAATTGCCTGTTCTTACATGCACTGTGGAAAATCATAGTCATAAAATGTCATTACTAATTGTTGTGTAAATTAGAGACATTTATAAATTCCAAAAAGTTACAAATTAAGTGCAAAAGAATTATTTCAAAAATAAATGTACAATTAAAATGTGTAGCTTTAATAAAATGTTTTTCAAAATTAAACTTGGAAAATCAGTTTGTTAGGTGGCTTTAGAGGTAAAAGTAGAAAAATAAATAATTTTATAAAATTCCCATGTTTTTGCGGGGTTTTATTCTGGTTCTGAAAAAATGGAAGCATTGTAATTATGTAATAATGAAATAATGATAATAATGAAAAATTAATAAAACGAACTAAGCCTTATACAAATGTTAAAAAAAACAGCTAATTATATTTGGTTTATAGAATATTATTCGTCACAAAATTGGATATTGAAGGTTAAATCGTTACTTGTTTCTTTCCTCTTTAAGAGGTGATTTTGTGGTATGTACTTACATACATACATATGTATGTATATATGTACATATGTACATATAAGATAGATTAATCCCCAACCAAGGTGATTAGCACCTTCAACGCGGCTCACTTGCTAGCTACTTGCCAGACCTATCCCACATTTCAGGGATCCCCTGGCTTGCCAGGACAAGCACACTAACCACAAACATGCTCCGACATGCTTCAGTTTTATTATTTCCTCCTTTGCTTTTTGGCATTTGAACTTACACACACACACACGCTAGGAGCCGCACATAAAACGGAATTTACATAACTTTATTTCTGGCATTTCCTCTTTGCGCTCTCGTCGCCTCCACCTTCTCCTTGCCTTATTCTTCTCCTTCTGCTTCTGTTTCGCGCTCGCCTCGCCTCGCCTTGGTCTTCGTCTTCGTCTTCCTCTCCCTATCAGCGTTTTTGTGGTGTTATAAAAACAATTGCCAAACAATTGAAGCTTTGAATCGAAATAAAAATCAAATGGAAATCGAACAAGAAGAAGAGGAGGACCTGGGATGGGAGTGTACGTGTATGTGTTGTTGTGTTCGTGCGCTACCTGGGAGAAAAGCGAAAAAATTGTAAATTTACAGCAAGAAATAAATTTCGTAACTGGCAAACAATAAATTCCTGAGACCCGAAGACTTGGGAGAATTTCTTTTTTCTGTTTTGGCGCAAGAAATGAAATTCAATAAAGTGGGCCAAAAGGGGGTGTGATTGGGAAGGGGCGCAGCTCGTAAATTTTCAACACTTCACCAGGCACCAGCTTTTCCCGCTTTACACGCCTCTCCCCCGCCACCAGTCGCTGTCATAAAATGGCCAAAAAGTCAGAACCCAGAACCCAGAACCGAAAAGAGCAAAAAAAAAAAAAAAAGTGAGGGCTTGGAAGAGCAGCGGGAAATTCCATCGCTCGCGAATTGGAGGGGGCGTTGTGTTGATGTGTGAAAATCTGCTCGGCACAGGCACAGGCGAGAAACAGAAGTTTCAAATGTCTCAATGCTCGATTTGTCAGCCGCCAATTAGCCAAATTAGGTCGAGAAAAAATCACTCTGCTTTATTAAACACAAACCAAGTCCACAGGCACAGCCACATCCGAATCCCAATCCAAATCCAACTCCAGATGGCCTCCAAAGCCAATCGCAAGCCCCAATCACAATGCAAAAGCTAAAAGCGAAAAAAGAGCGAGAAACACGCAACTAATTTCGAAAATGGAAGCTCAACAAGGTCACCCACGGAATTGGAATCGGAATCGGAATCGGACTCCGATTTCGATTTTGATTGGGATTGGAACGCTGCACTCAGAACAAAAATTATAAAATTACATAAATAGGTTTGTAAGCTGAAAAACTTTGTTTGGTAAAGATATTTTGAAGTTTCTATGTAATTTCCATAAAATGAATAATAAGAGAAGAAAATAGTTCCACAAATGAATGGTGATAATCTTCTTATTATCCAGAAAATGAACACCTGAAATTCTTAAAGATGTTCATTTGCTATTTGCTTTTTGCAAACTTTATGTTATGGTGGTGTTGTTGCTAATCTGAGGTCTTAGTCTTTTTATTTATTTGTTCGATTTGTAAGTTTTCTTTATAGTTTTTGTTCAAAGTGAGTGCACGCCGTTTCCCTTATTCTCACACTGAGTTTTTCAGTTTTTCCAGCAGCGCAGAACATAACCGAACAGAACGGAATACTCGTATCATTTGTTTACGCCGCGTTCGATTAGTTTATGGCCACATTAATGAGGCCACTTTGTTTATTTTTGTCTTGGCTACAATTTTGCAAAATGGAAATCCCATTCGGACAATTATTTTGAGCAGCCCAACACTTGCTTCTGGCCCCATAACCGCGGCAATTCCGTATTGTTTGGGTTGGCCTGGTGCACTCACACGGGTGCGGTCGCTCCCAAAATTGATCTCGGATCTCGGTTCTCGGTTCTTGGTTCTTGGATCTTGGCATGGGCATGTTTCAACAATTTTATGCTTGCGGCGCGCTCCCACTTGTTCTCTGCCGCGCCGCGCCGTCTATTTTCGGTTTTAATACAAGGGGGGGCCATATTATAAATGGACGGACAGGAGTGCTTTCGAGTGTGTGCCGGGGCTTCCTGTGCGTCATAGACAGTTGAGCATGGCTATGGCGGTCTTGGGAGGAAGGGTGCAGAGTCAGTGGGAACCTTGGATTGCCAATGTAGCATTCAATTGGAAATTGATAAAATGCGTATGTATTGCTGGAAGGAAATATATTTTAAATATTATAAATATCATATAATGTTGTTTGTCTATATATAAAAAGCATATTAACAAATGTAGCAAATGTAATACAGGGGTGCCCAAGCTCCTAACTCACAGGTAACAAATTTAAACATGCAACACAAATTCGTTGCTGAATAATAATAAAGCCTTTATCCAGTACCCAGTTTTTTAGACAGCTATTTTTTGTGCAATATTACAAAATATGTTATCTATTTTGTTCATATCTAGCAACATAATGTCACCATTGGCATTGGGAAAATTGTGATCAGAAAAGAGCCACCCCTGAGATTCGTATTCAGATTTTTTGCCAAACTGAAGGCTTGCCAAAGGACTCCAGATTCCAGATTCCTGTTGACATAGGCCAGCCTAAGCAGCCCATCAGTTTCGCTAATCCTCGCCGGCAACTAAGCCGCTCATCGGCTAATCCCCAAAATCAACCTGAGCAAGGACCTCGGCCGGCGTTAGGCCCTTAATGACACCACAAAGCCCAGCTGTCATATTTGGAGAACCTGTTTTTGGCCAATCGAATAAAACTTTACGATTTCGAATCTGATTCAGCTCGTTGACGTGGCTATTGTTGGTGGGTTTCCCGGATGCCGGCATCCGGACTCCCCGCGGGCCGTCCACGCAGCATTTGTAAAATGTCTGCAAGGATTTTTTCCGATTTCTCCCGTTCCCGTTCAAAACTGTCAATGTCAGGAGATGCAGACTAGGCGCCGGCACCGGGCAAAATTCCAACTTATTACTTCCTGACAGCTGTCAAAAAATATGCAAACACCCCCAGCAACAACAGCGGCAAAGGCAACCACAGCCGAAGCTGGAAAAACTATGCGTCGAAATGTGCGCAGAATTATGTAAATCAAAGCGATTTGTAGCAGGCGAAAAGGCAAAAAAAAAAAAAAAAAATGAAAAGGAGTGGAAAGGTAGAACAGAAAAATTGACAGCGTCGGGAAATTCAAAATGTCGAGAGCAGAATGAGATGGCGAGATGGTGAGGCAACGGCAACGGCAACGGAAGGAATGGGAATGGATGGCAACGGAATGCTGGGAAAATTACATGTAAACAGCAGGAGGCCAACAATGCCTCCTCCTCTCCCGATCTTCTTTATTTTTGCGAAATAACACACAAAAGAAACGGGAGAGGAGGAGGACGCACAAAAGACCTTAAGCCCACACTCGAGAGGGCGACGGGATATAGGCGATAATGATGCCGCAGCGCGTAGGATGGACCGCAAATGAACGAGCGAAAGGCAGGCAGGCAGGCAGGCAAGCAGTCAGGTCTCGAAATTTGTTAGGTGTTCAGTTGACCCGACCTGGCCCAGAGCCAGAGCCAGAGCCAGAACCCGTCCCGCGGCTGAGTACCTGCTGCGAGCCCGCTTCAACAGGCTGCAAATCCCAACCTCCCTGCCTCTCGCTCGCACTACGTGCCCGTTCTCCGCTTCAGCTGCATCAGCTGCCCCGTTTTGTCATCCCGGGATTAGTTTGGGAACCGGGCGAGAGCATTCCCCTTTTCCAGCTCCGACATGCCTCATTTGGCCCCGACCGAAAGAAATCGAAAAGAACTCGCCCGTTCATATTATAATTCGATTTCCTCCCCTGACAAAAGCGGCTTACAGCCAGAAGAGTTCGATCCCAAGTCAGAGATGTTAATGCTGAGTTTGAGTGTGTATTTGGTGCCACCTCAGAGTAGGAATCTGGTACTGGTTTGGGTTATATAAACTATGCACCTTTAAAAAGATGTCTTAGATCTAAAGATCCCTCTTTAATATAATATATCATTATATAATATGATATAATATATTAAAGAGGGTATCAATAAAACCCATACAGCTTTTGTCTTAGCTAAAATCACTAGTAATTTAAAGGTAAATTATTCATTATTGGTAACAGTTTGCCATATTGTCTTTTAAGAAATATATATGACTCTGCGTCAACCTCTTTAGGTAGCTGGTAGCTCTATTTGATGACTGCTTTGCAGCACACAAATTTGTTGAAATCCCACGTTGTCTCGGTGCTCGCTCATGTGGCACGTCCTGGCCCCGACTTGGCGATTGTTGTTTACAGTAATTGCTGCACAATTGCTGATGTGGGGAGAAAAAAGAGTCCTGTCCCGCTTGGCTCCACCCACTCGCGTCGAAGGAATATTCACGCAAAAGTCATAAAAAATATGCGAATGCTTTCTGTACTTCTCGCTGGCTTTTATTGTCGAACATTAAATTTATTATTTTTTATAGAATGTTTCACAACTGAATGCAAATTCAGAGTCCCCGTCCCCCAATCTTTACGAGCACTTTACATATTTTCCAGTTCCGTTTCGTTCCGTTTTGGCTCTGCGGCTGCTTCTTAATTGCATCTGCCAGCGTTGCACAAAGGGTTGCCCAAGGGTCCCTAGACGCGCCATAAAATCATGCTTCTGGGTTTTCCAGAAGCTGTAAAAACTAAGCGTAATGACAAATTTTGTTGCTGCTCTTTAATGGGGTTTGCGATGAACTCGGGTCCGACTCTGAGACGGGCCTGGGCCTGTGTCTGGGGCTGGACGAGATCTCCGGCGATCCATCAGTACGGGGATGCACTTGTCGTCGCATTTCAGTCATCGCCCCCGGCAGCAGCTGTCGCTATCGCTAATAAAATATCTCGGGCTCTATAAATACTTGGACCATTATGTGTGCCACTTGAATGGCTCGGCTCAGAAAGCCAGAGTCGCTGAAAGATTTCGTTTATCAGCGGGACGGAAGTGCTCAATGGCAGGCCACAGAATCACGCGGCTACATAGGAACTTTTGACCGATATATGTACTTGTATGCATTCGCATTAGGAATGTATATATACTATATGTAGAATAGGATGCGTAAATCCAGCGAAATGGAGAAAAAAAAAGGAAAGCAAACTTTTAATGCCCCAAAATCTGGCACCTTAAAGCGGCTTACAGCCCAAAATTAGGAGACGGAGATAAGAGATAAGGCCGAGGGAACTGGAGACATCTGTCGGTCCACTAAAAAGGGAAACAGTAATAAAATTTTTGGCAGGACCAAGCAGTCTCCGGGACGTTTCGTCATTAGGAGCAAAGGCGATAAAAATAGCAAAACAACGTTTGCCTTATCACACGGAATGAGACGGGAAAACCAAAACAAAAACGACAGGGCGAGAGGGAGCTGCCTGCCGAGGATGAGAGCGAAGTAAATCTCGGAAAATGATTTTCATTTTATGCCGCAGCGCGACCGAATGAGGAAAACCCAACAACAAGCAGAGCAGGGCACGGCGAAAGGAAGGAAAACAATAAAATAAAATTTAAGATACATTGGAGACCAAAACAAATAGGCAGCGAAATAGGAGAGATACAGAGATGGAAAGATACAAAGTAGGGAAAATGTCGCAGCTGTACCAAGCAGGATATCTCGCTGCCGCCGTCTCTGTTCCTCTTTTATGGCTCGACTGAAGCACTTGAAGTAGTTTCGATGCGAAAAATAATTTACGTGGGAATGCTTAGGGCTGGGCGGGGTGCCAAGGGAAGGAAAAGGAGAGGAACCAGCGGATGGCAGGGAGTGGATTCGTCAAACAGCCCCAAACCAGAGCTAGATAAGACCACCGACTAACCGTAATTGAGAAGAGTCTCTCCCTGTAGCTCCGTCTGTGTTTATTTGATGGGAAATGAGTATTCCGTATTTTGTATTTCGTATTTCGTGGCAGCATAATCGTCCCGCGGCGCAAGAATCTCATGGATACTCCACGCTAATGGAAATTTTATGATAGTTGCGATGACAATTTTTATGCAGCCGAAATAAAAGACAAGACGGGCCAAGCCCGGCAAAGTATCTTTTCGAGTCATGCATTAGAAGGCGCCTGCCCGCCTGCCGGCCAGCCTGCCTGCCTGCCTGCCTGCCTGCATGGAGACACAGATACACGCAGCTCGGATACGCACCAGCTCAGATACATTTGCGGGTAGCGGGGCGACGGCCAACGACCGCACATTTTTAGCACATTTTCAGGATATCGACTTACAATGCCCGAAGCAGCCGGCAGCGGCAGGACGAGGCGTCAGGTTACGGGACAGGGACAGGGACGGGTCTTGTACCCTCGCTTTTTTAACGCACTCCTGCTCCTGTCCATATCGTATGTCCTGCGCCCACCCTCGTGGCGAGCCTAATGAAAGGACTTCTGGCCGACCAAAGGACCATCGCAACATGCGGGTGTCGTAAAGCAATAATAGTGGCCCGAAAAGCCGAAACAGGTCTCGACCCTCTCGCTCTTTCGTGCAGCTATCAATGTGTAAATGTTGAATGTTTTTATTTGATTAGCGCTCGCTACGTGCCGCATTCTCCTTTCTCGCTCGAGCATCTTGTGTCTCGTGTATTTTCCTAGGAATTTTCTTTCTTTCTTCCCTGCACTCCGCCTGCCGTCCTTCCCATCATCATCGCTTGGCTGCCAAGATTAATTGTGTAAGCGTAAATATTTTAATTTCGTGGAAATAATGTTTGGGATTATGTCCGTGGGGAGGCGGAGAACGCTTCGTCTTGGAATTTCTCATTCCGTGTGAGAGGGGCCCCGGGCAATTTGTTCGTGATTTGCCAGGGGAGCTTGAGCTTGCCTACTATTGGAAATGTTTGCTAATAAATCTGTTTCTCCTTCTCTCTCTCTCTCTCTCTCTTGCAGGTGAGTAACTGACGATTTTATGAGATTTTACACACTTTTCGTGGTAAGTGACTGAAAGAAGATGAAAATGGGGATGGGAGACTGCTCGGATTTGGCAAAAGTGAAAGTGCAAGAGGCACACTGCAGATATGATGTGAAATAATAGAATAATAATAGTAGAAATAATTAAATTCTTGCTAAGGCAGCTCCCCACTCTCCTCTGCAGCTGTAAAAGTGAAAATCTTCTTTGTGCCGAGGCACACCCGATTCACCTGATGTGTGCCAAGGCTGATTCCGGAGCCTCGGAGCTCGGGGTCTCAGACAATGGCAGCTTTGTCAGGTGCTGCACCAGAACGAGAACCAGAACTCCGCAGTGGGTGTGTGCAGGGCAGGGGAGGAGCACAAAAGATTTCCCCAGCCTCTGGAGCCAGAAAACTTGTGCTGCCTTTCCGCCAGCTGGATTTTCCCCACAATGATTTACTCTAACTCTTTTGTCGCTTCCTGCCTCCTCGCCTGCGACGGTTGGGAAAACTTTTCGCCAACTATTTTCATGCACTTGGCTCCGCTGAACATTTCCCTGGCTGCGGGGAAAACTTTTCCAGCTGAGATGGAATTCTTTCTTTGCTTCCATACCCGACAGTTGTCATTTGATTGTTTTCATTTCATTTTCGGTTCGGCCATCAATAAGTGGGGGACATAATAACTTTTATCCTTGGCAGTTGGCGAAAACCCCCCTACACAGTACGTACATACATATGTGTGTGGGAATCTGGGACTCCGTTCGAGCATTTTAAATCCCACGAAACACTTGAAGCAGCGGCCAACTTTTTCAGCGATTCGCCTCGCTTTTGCTTTTAATAAATTCAAGAACACAGCGCAGGCGGCTGCTTCCCCAGGAAGGGAGCAAGAAAAAAGTAATAAAATATTAATGAAATTCCAAACACTTGGTCGTGTGGAGAGACAGACGGCGCAGGCAGGAGCAGAACTCTCGGCTTGTCCTCCGTCCTTCCGCACTCACCTGGCTCTGGATGTGGCTGTGGATGGCACCTGGAGAGCCATTTTTTGTTCCCGTTGTTTGTGCTAACAAAGCACGCACCGAACGGGGGCCGTGGCGGTGGAAGATAGACCCTGCTGGGGGCCACTTCCGTTGGGCGGCAAGTGGATTGTGCGGGGCCGGACTTGGCCATGTTTTCGCACCTTGAAGCGTTGTCTCCGATGCCCGGGAAAAGATGGATGGATGGATGGATGGATGGATGGACAGAGTGCGTAGCTCCCAGCGCCAATCTACGGCTCCTCCTCTAGCCTCCGCCTCCATCCACATATGCAAACCGATGAGAAATTTAATAGAATTTCGTCTGACAAACAAACAAATGCAACAATTTGTGGTTGAGTGGAAAAAACAAGCTGGCAGAGCTAAAATAAAATTGCAATTGAAACATGCGAGCTTACAAAGGCCACTAGCCACCGCTCCCCCCATGTCAGCAATGAAGTTCTATGCCAAATTGAATTTGCTCGAAACTACAAAACAAAAAAGCAAAAAAAAAACAAGAGAAACCAAAAGGAAAAAAACCCAAGGGGGAGGAAGACGAAAAGTAGATGAAATTGATTTTAAAAAGCAAGCGCAGGAGGGGCGGAAGTGGGGGCAGTGGCAGTGGCACAACTGCTGCGGCGGCACGAAAAACAAATTAAAGTAAATTCCCCAATTTCATTTTGCGGCAACAAAGTAGAAAAAAGACGACCAACAAAAGCCCGAAAACCCCAAAAACCCGGAAAACAGAAGGAAACGCAGCAAGCTAAACAATTGCATTTCTTGGCTGAACAAAGCGCCCGGAGGCAGATGAAGGGCGGGCGTCTCTGCAGGGGAATAGAACTTCTCCGAATGGGACTGCCAGAGCGGAACGTCCTTGGAACAGCAAGTTCTCTAATGACAGGCGCGTAGATCATCATAAGATAAACCAAATTCCATATCTAATCGCAAGTTGTGTCCCAGGCATTCGTATCTATTAGCATAAGAGTCGGGTCTCAGCCCCAACCTGCAGCTCAGCAGCTGAAGCGGGGGCTGAATCTGCTCCATAAACTACTGAAACTGCCAAACTAACTTTCGACTTTTACTTTGCCCGCCAAAGTGGGACTTTAATAAAGTGTGAAATGCCCCTAGATGAAGTTTTAGTTTTGGCCCTGAAAATCGATCGGGTGGCGGCGCGGTGCGGCAGCGGGTCAGCTGCTGCGGCGTATTTCATAAATTTTTCAACGCCGAAAATGTTATTTATATTTCATGGCGAACGGAAAATAGGAGAAGCCAAATAAAAAAAAGGCGAACGAAATAAAAGATGCAAACTTTGGCGCAGCACGAACGACTACAAATCGTGCGTACTGGCCACCAGCGGCAGGAGAGGTGAGCTGGGAAAATGGGGGAAAACTTTTACGCCGGGCCCTGGGCCAAAGTCATCGTCGAACAGCGCTTTACGGCTTCGTTTATTACGTGTGAAAAGTGTGAAAAGAGGCGGCGAAAAACCAGGGTCAGGGCGAGACCAGGGCGACAATTCCTCCAGCATCCTCCTCATCATCATCCGCCATCATCAAGGCGGTGCATGACACGTGCTCAAATGGCCCGCAAGCTGTGCCCAAATGCGATTTAGTCGGAATACTTTGCGATTTCGATTTGCACTCGAGAGGACGGACCCCTAGTGGAAAGAGGGAGCCTCCCCAAGTTTCTAATTATTATTTCCATTGTGTAAATACATATAAATACTCGGCTTGCCACGCGACTTTGTCTGACGACCACTTTCATAAATCATCGGCCCCGGCACGTGGCCCGTTCCAGCTGTTGGCCAGGCCGAGTGGGTGGACAGACACCTGCCCGCCGCCTGGGCCGACCTGGGCCAACAATTAGGGCTGACATGCAACTTTGTCTCGGATTCGGACTGAATCGGACGGCCGGGCCTGATAAATTTATAGCTACTACTGTACAAATTTGTTCAACAACTTCAATTTAATTATACGAGTGAAACGAAACATTTAATTTGGCCCGAACACTTGGCCCCGGTTCCCCCCTCCGCGACGTGTGAGGTCTATAATTAGCGTCTGGTTTTGGCCTCCGAGTTGTGGGGCTGCCACGGTTCTCGGAGTGTTAATTGGTCGAAAGCGCAAAGCGCTGTTCAATGAAAATGACAATTACCAAGCGGAGGCAGGGGCCGGGCTGACCAGCGTGTGTGCATTTGTGTGTGGTCATCAGCCGAGCGTATCGTCACTTTTGTCGTTTTATTGATTTATGCAAATATTGACACATCAATTAATGTGTCAAAAAATCGCGCAAGCTTCCCACGCCCTCCGCCCTCTAATTCTAATTGAAATTTGCGGTCAGTCCCGACTCGGAGAATACATAGAGTGCATTGCATGGTGGCTGATTGGGTTTCAGTTCAGTGGCCGCCCTGCGGTTTGCCCGAAAAGCCGCGTGAGAAAATGGACTGCAAGGCACATCTTAAAGATGTAAAATGTATGGTTACGTGTGCGCTATAATTCTTGAATTCTTTGGCAAAGATGCTGCTGGCTTCGTTCCCATAGAGACTTCCACCCCGCTTTTCCCCATAAACAAGTATCTTCATCGTCAAAAAACACCAGGCCCACAATGGAAATGTCAACATAAAATGCGACAACAAAACAAAGCGATACAGAACAAAGTGGAAAAAACGGGGAAATCTGTGCGGAAAATATGAAAATATCTTGGGCCTGTTTGCTCCGCTTGTTAGATCCGCACATACATATGTGTGTGAGTGTGCAGAAGCCAATACATAAATAAGATAAATAAAAATTAACATAGACAACACATCTGCAGGGGGTTAACGAAGAGGAGGGGTTTGTGTGTGAAAATCAGCGCCACATAAATATATAAAACGAAATGAGACACTGCGGAGGGGAGCCAGCGAAAGATATTGTCAAATTTTAGTCGAATTTTATTTGCTTTCTTCTGTTTTCTGCTGTTTTCCTCCGCCGAGGAGCCCGAGCAGCCCGAAGGTGGAGGTAGGTGTTTGCCTTTGAGCTATAAAAATACGAGACACATGCAAATTATGACGAGCGAGCGTCGAGCGTCCCCCTCGAGACCAGTTCTTCAAGTGGGGCGAAGTATAAATAAAATGGATTTATTTATTTTGACTGTAAAAACTTTATTGACTCGAAGAACGAGGGAACATATTGGGAAATCGATATACGGTGGGCAGGTGTGGGACCTAGGGACAAATTTTAATTACTTGCGGAACATTTGGAAAGCCTCCATGGACGTGGCTTGGGGTGCTTCATAAGTAGGGCATTCCTTAGCCCTCCGTTCGGGCTAAACTCGAATCACAAAGCAGTTCCCAGAAAGCGCTTATTAACCCGAGCAACCGCTCTCTACCAGGAATCGTAATTTATTTTATTCTACAGCACATTATTTTACTGTGGGGCTTTGCCAGACTAATTGACTTGTACAAGCGCCACTGCACACACAGGTGTGGCGTGTGCGGGAGGTACAGTGAGTGCTCCCAAACACACGAAAATATGCAAATGGGGCTAGGGAATGGGAGCAGGAGTCATTTGAAGCACACGAAGAACTTGGCAGCGCCAAGGAACTTAGCTATGCCGCCTTGGACGGCAAATCTTGTTGCGTCGCATGAAAATAAAGAGCTGTCTCAGACTGGCAATTTAATAAACACAATGATCAGGACAGATACAGGGGGCCACTGATGAAGTTTCGTCCGCTGCGTGACAAAATGACATTTCGCTTCCAGCGACCGGAGAGAAGAGGACCAGACATGACCCACCCACTCGGCCGTTGACTTCCTCTTCCTGCCTGCACAGTTCCCTCAGGTGGACGGGCGATGGAGCAGCCAGGGGAGGGAGCCAGGCGACCGAAGACCGAAGACCAAAGATGATGGGGAAGCAAAGGAGAAGGTTGTTATTTTAAAATTTAAATTTCTGTATAAATACACGTGTGTGCGCGGGTCTGTGTGTGCCTCGAAATGTGCATAAGCATGCCCCAGAGTCGCCGTCGCCGACGTCGTCGTCGTCGTCGTCGTAGTCGTCGACGTCATTAAAAGCCAAAAGGCAGCAACGTCGCCAGAGAAAAACTCACTTAAAATTTCAGCGCACGTGAAGGGAGTCACGATAGGGGGAGACTCCCTCCGCGGGCTCGGTGTTTTCGGGACTCCGGGGTCTGCAAAGGAACGCGTGTGTTCTTATTATTTTCCTCCTGCTTTTGGGGCTCTTTTCAGTTGATGTTGATGTTGCTAACGGTAAATGTAAGCGAGTTTCTTACCACCGGTGGGGTGTTTGAAATTAAATTTAAATACAACTCCCGTTGTCCATATATTCCGGGGCATTTCTTTAGCTTTCCTCTTAAGCAAATTGCTTGTCAAGTTTTGTCCAAGGCAATATCGATTCTGTGTCCGCCGAGATCGATGAGCTCTACAATTGGGTGCCAAGTTCGGGGATCGGTTTCTGATGAGGTTTTGGTTTCAATTCAGTTGGGTTCATTGAGCCTTAGTTTAGGTTAATGCACAACTTTATACTATAAACTCTACAGATGTTAAAGAGATTAGTAGCGAAGTTTGCTGGAAAAACCTGTACAAACTACCTGCAGGGTTGAAAGAACTTTTCCAGATTCGATTTAACCAAGGTGTTCCCTATCTCAGACTGGATGATATCTGCATTTATGTGCCAAGTTGTGAAATTCCTTATAGGTATTTATATACTGAAATTTATCATCAGTATTGGCGATCTTGACCTTGCTCAGTGGAAGGCGGCTAGGATTGCTTCAGTTCGGCGGGGATCTCGTCCTCTGGGATGACGGATGCCGGCTGGATTCCTTTGCATGTCACGTACACATTTCTCTGTCTCATTCAGCCCTTAAATTATTTAAGCTCGGAGCGGAATCCTTGGCAATCCAAACGCCTCGCCTCCGCTTAAGCTTCTCCGCTAAAGAGCCTTTTAGCAGGGCTTTCGCTCTCCCCAGTATTCTGCAAACAATAAATCCATTGTGGCCAAAGTGAAATCAGGCTCAGCTCTCACTCGACAGCCACTTCATCCTCCCTCCGCCGGCGCAGGGCGCGGAACAAAAACAAACACTTGAGACGTCGCCGGCTAATGCAAGGCGAATGCCAAGGCTGCACAGTGAAATGTTAATCAAGCTGATTGAGTTGTTGAGGCCCCGGCAAACACACACACACCCCAACCCCACCACCACCCCACACCTCTGCTCTGCTCGCCACTTTCTCTTGAGCGAAATCCTAATTTTAGGCGCTAAAGGCTTTTCCTGGCACTCGCTGCAACGGGAAACAAAGGGGAAAACAGAAAGACGGACAGACAGACAGACAGTCGGAGAAAAGGGGGCGACAGAACACCGACTTTTATTAACATTTCCATTGGAGCATGAAAGCCAGCAGGGAAAAAGAAAACAGAAAGCGAAAGGTGCAAAAAACCCAGAAATAAATATGCGTTAACTTCTCATAGAGCCAACGAATAGAAGGGTGCAGGACTTCGGGCTGCGGGCGTGAACGTTTCGTAAAACATGCAAATCCCCAAACAAACAATTTTAGCCAGGAAGAGCCTGCCAGGGGGTTGCAAGTTGTCTTAAGTGGCATCCTGATGAGGGAGGTAGCACCGCCCGGCGAACGAAAAATGCGAAATGAAGATGCGCAGGAAAATCGATGCGATGACATAAAGATGAAAGCAAGGCGCTGCTCAAAGAAGGGCTCCAAGGGCGTATTCGAGGGCGTGTGGCCGCCGATTGTTTTTATTTTTAATAATAAAGAAAGACAAACGGTGGTGGGACACACAGCTGGAGATTGCGTGAACCAGGATATGCTTGGGGTATCGGGAAAACACCCTCGGATATATAATCGTTACCAACTGAGGATACATTAGAAGCTCTTCGATAAAGTGAATATTATTACCTTTCTTTATTAGCTTACCTATACTATACTATCATTATCAGGATACCAAAGTATGCTTATTAATAAAAACATATGCACCTGATATTATTTCCCATACAAGTTAGATGCATTTACCTTCGAACTACTTTAACTTGAATGCCGGCTTTCTCGTTAGCTTCTCCGCATAATCTTTAACGCTTAATAACAACAGGGAGAAGGTAGTGGAGGTGGAGAAGGTTGGGGCTACGTCACACGCAACTTGCGGTTGCCTTATGACGATTTCCTCGGCTCCACCTTGACACGTGTGTGAGGGAAAGTTTCGTTTTTCCTCGGGCTCGTCTCCGCGATGTGATTTTTTCAGGGGTTGCTGTGCCCCATACTAAACGCACCATTAGTCTTTGGAAATAGCTTAGAGCGAAATTTACGTTATTAAGCTTTCGGCCTGGCTGAGTGGTCCCGGACCCTGTTCCTGGTCCTGGTCCTGCTCCTGTTTCCGTTCCTGTTTCGCTCTCGTTCTTGCCGGGCTTTGCTTTTTCATTTCCGTCGTTAGCCGCCATTTTGGGTTTTCCTTGCGCTGTTAATGCTGCGTTATTACAACGCAATGTCAATATTTATTCTACTTCTTTTTTCTTGACAATTCACGTGCAAATGTTTGACGACGGTCTTCGGCTCTGGGAGGGCGCGAGAAGCGGGGGCAGCTGGAGTGGAAATTAAATAAAATTGGCAACCCTAAATAAGCTGTGAGGTCTTAATTGGGGCACGCTAATGGGCGGTACATTGGGTCACCGAGGGAAGGAGGAAGGAGAAAGGGGCTGAAGCCTGATCGATATCTCGATTTTTCCTACGATATCTGGCACTGTACTGTAACGTAATTTCCCACCCACCGAGTGCTTTCACTTTCCGATTCCTAGTCAAAAATAGTTAAGCACCAACTGGTGAGGTAATCGCCCTGCAATAGACCACAACGAGCCACAGATTAGCGAGGCGTAGACGAGGAACCATCTCAGTTTAATTGTAGAAAGTGACTCCGCACATACACAGAGAGAAAGATGAACAAAAGCAAACAATTAGCGATTTCTGTTGCCGTGCTCCACTCCCACCACCTCGGCGTGTGCGATTCCATCTGGTCCGAACAAAATATGATTTTGTTTGGCTTTTGAACCCATCTCTTTTGGGCCATCAGCGAGCTCAAACTCTTTGCACAATAGACAATTTTGTCTTATTATTAAACCATCAGATGGAATCCGCAACCACACAAGAGACAGAGATACAGATGGCCCCGGGCGGAGATAGACTAATTAATCATTTGGTGGGGCAAACAAGAGACCACTCATGGATCGGTTGGAGTGCTAGCAGCTTCTCCTTTTAAATGGAAATTAAATTGCTGTGGCAACTGCTTGCTAGCCGGGAAATGGGAAATGGCCCTCAGTCGGGGCAAATTTATGCCCACTTGAGTCATTAATCCTCATAAACGCGACCCAGACACTCTCTAATCGAATCTAATGAAAATGAGCCGACGCATAGATAACTTGATTAGCCACGAACGCACAGAGCTATCATCGAAGATGGTGGCCCAGCGACTATTTTGCACCACTTCGCAGAATCGCAATACTCGGCTATCGCCGTCGAAATCGGAGTCCACAAATTATATTTGGATCCCGGTCTGCAAATAACTCAATCAATCTGCGGCAGCGCACTTAAGCAAGCCATAAAAGCGACCGAGAACAAAATAAACACCAGAAACACCCCGAAAACCTCTACTCGTCCAAGGAAATGCTGCGCAAATGCTGATTTTTGTTTGTTTGTTCTGCTGTTTGCCTTTTGTGGAACAAATCGCAGCGCCAAAGTGTGCGAGAGCGACGACTGAGTTTGGAAATAATCCGTCAAAAGTCTAAAAATCTGCGAGATATTAATCAGCGACGCGAGCACTGTGGCGTGGGGCACTCACATGTGGCAACTGTCCATGCCAAGAGCAATAATTTTATGGCGGCGCATTTCAAAGGCCCCGGGTCTTTAGCTTGGGGCCCCTGCTCCGTCGATTTGTGGCCTTTTTGTTTATAATTTAAATAAATCAGCAAAGGCGTCTTTGCAGCCCACGCAGACAGACGAGGCTGGGCCAGGTCAGGGGTGAGGAGCCAGTGGGCGGAATCCGAGAGGGGCAACCACTTGGAAACAATTAAAGACTTTTGACATTATTTTTGTTAATGGCCCTCGATATGTTGACAAGAATTTCGGCTGGCCGGAGTTGATCGCGGTCATTAACCATATTTAGAGGCAATAAAGTTGTCAATTCGCTGACACTCTTCGGCTGGGACAGGTAGAAGAGGATTGGACATGCTTTCGATGGTTTCTTCGATGGCTGCTCGCCCTGATGGCGATGATGATGATGATGATGATGATGATGATGGCCACGACAAGTGACCGACTGAGGGCCATGAAATGTGAGCAGGGAACGGGATCAAGATGGGCATGGAAATGGACATCGAATGGGTTGGAAATGAAGTTGTCATTTGGGTTATCAGAGCCAAGGCATCATTGCGGGCGTGTTTTGGGTTGAAGAACCTCTGAGGAGAGCGTGTGAACCGCCCGCCGACGGCTCTACTGGGATGCATATACATAAAGCTCCAAGCTAGCCTCGGGCCAGCAATTCCATTTTCATTTCCAAATCGAAATCCAATTCCAGTTTGCAATCTCCAGCTGCCTGCCAACACCCACAATGCGGCAAACAAAATCAATTTACAGCATACGAAACAATTTTTCGATAGCTGCCCAGCCACCAGCCACCAGCAAAACGAAAGAAAAACCCCAAAAATGAAATCATAACAATCGATTGCATAAAAGTCAAGCTCTGCCTTTGCGAAAGTGAAATAGTTGGAGGCAAAAACCGAAAGTGCCGGCTCGTACCTCGTTACCAGGGAGCAATTAAGAGTCCGAGTCCGAACCAAGCCATTACCACAGTAAACAGTCGCCGCGGTGACAGTGAGGAGACAGTTCAAGGTCTCGAAGGGAACTGGAAAAGCAGCCAAATCAATGGCAATCAAATTGACAAAACGTCAGTGTAATAAAGCGTTGATAAACCGCAGCAAAAGAGAGACAGAAATAGGTGTGGAGGGCAATGAAAAGAAGGAATTGATTAGTGCGGGAAGGAGGAGCAGGAGCAGGAGGAGCAGGGACAACCACGACAATCGGCAAAAACCACAAAAAAACCAAAGTGCACCACGCGCATGCGCAGCAGCAAAAGTGGTCGGACTGGAGTCGGGTTGGGCCAGTAAATTACCCACGACTCACGATCGAGGGAAAGCCGGCTGCGGGGTTTCGCGGCATCGGTGCCTCGATACGATGTGGCATTCAGACACGTTTGCCGCAGCAGCAACAGCGCTGCTCGAGCAATTTACAATTTAATAGCGCGCCGCAAAATCGAACGATCGTCGAAGATGCCCTCGCAGATCCCAAAGAAGGCGAATCACGCAGTAGACAAAAGATGCAGCCCCGATCGAAGAGAGTGCAGTGTACAGAGATCAGATGGAAGCAGATACTACCGGTGGCTGTTTGGCCCTTGGGAAGAGAGATGCGGGCTCAGAGGCACTGGCAGTGGTAAGAGATTGATAGATGGCCAAAGAGTAATGGGTCGGAACATAACGTCGAATAGATACTAACGGAGAAAGTGGGGCCGCCTTACGGCGAAGGATCTTGAACGCAAAACCGTTTCACAACAATTTGGTATTAATTCTTCCTCTCAATCATATTTCAAATGGCTCAATGACGCGCCACTTGGGACCTCCCTCTATTGAAAGCCATAAGCCAGAGCTTCGGGTTCTCTAATCCGGCGCGCCGGTCGAAGTAATTTTCGTTTCAACTACCGCTCGTTGAGCCTCCAATTGAGCTGACTCCGAGGTTGAGGCCCAGTCGCTGCGGTCAGCTAATATCAGCTCCGGCTTCGGACTCGATTCGTTCTGGAGTCATCCCCAACTGGGCTCCGCGCCCGCTTCGTGCATTGTGCGCATTGTGTGCCCTATGTTGACTTTTCATTTCCTTTTCTCATCAGTTGATTGTTGGAATTGTTGATGGTACTCGATGCAAGTTGCCGGGGCCATTGCCCATTGGAGCACGGCGATAGCCCACAGCAGCTTCTCTTGTCAAGATGCCGCATGCCGATGCCCAAGTTCAGGCTCCAGACTCCCGACTTCAGACTCTGGCTCAGAGCTAAACTCAAATTCAGAGCCGATGCAGTCCCAGCCGCAGATCGCAATACATTTTGCTGCGCTTATTTATGTGCGCGACCTTATAAGGCGAAATAGCCAAGAAGAAGGAGCAAATCCACCGGCCCGTGCTCCGTGATGGCTTTCTGCGAACCGCTTTTGGCTATATTCGGCTCTAGACCGTCCTGGCTGGCATCGGTGCAGGTATGGGCCTGGAGCCTTTGGACAAAGCGATAGCTTTTTAGTGCTCATAATTTGTGTATTGCCATTTAGGCATGCGTAATTTTCAGCTCTGTTTTTGGTTAGATCGCCCCACCGTATTGCTATAGCCAGACCGGTCAGAGGCCTCCGCCAGGTGCCGGGACCCAATGCATTCCATCGGAGCTGAAGGCAGAGCGAAAGCACTCACTTAACCCGCACTCAGGCTCCATATATCACCCACCCAGTTTCGTCTATCCATTAACCATTATCCAGACCGGCAGCCGGAGATTTTGACAGCCAGCCGGGCTCTGCTAATGATTTAAACTGGCTCTTACTACCGGCTGACTGGCCACGCTGGCCACGCTGGTCAGGCTGGAGGCTAATGTTCTAATTAACCATATGCTACATCATTAACTGCAAGACCAGGCCCGAACCTGGCTGGGCCTCGCCTCGCAACCGAACGAAAATTGCGAATCATTCTTCATGCTGTCAAAATGTCTGACAGCTAATCAGCAATAACTGTCATTTAGCAAATAGTTGCTCATATTTGCACTTAAGCAAATAACCGGGGTCTGGGACGCACACTCAGAGCTCCACTCACGGCAACTGACACTGACAGCGCCCATGGACGGGATGGGATGGGATGGGATGGGACTGGTAATGGGCAATGGACAACCTTAACCTGCAGACCAGACCTGGGCAGGTCTCTTCTCCTCGCACCCTGTGTCATCTTATGTGTCAGTCCCCTTGGCTACTCCTCTCGTAATACCTCATTGTAACACTTCCGCTAAAATCGCATCGTCCATCGTCCATCGTTCGTCGTCGTCGTCGTCGTCATCGTCTAACTGTGACTCATGTCCATAACAGTCAATAAACATAAACATGGTTCGTACATCGAAGCCAAATGAATGATGGACATCGAGTGGCTTTATCCGTCTATGCCGCCGATGCCTTGGGTTCTCGATGCTGCAGCATGGCCTGAGAGCATCATTAGCCCAAAAATAGCCATCCGAATGAATGGACATGGGACAGCGGAAGGCTATGGTGCTGGAGCTGGAGCTGGAGCTGACGAGCTGAAACCCAAACCTGAAGCTGTAGCTGTGCCCATTTCGTTGATTTCCTAGGAAATGAGCAGCTTAAATGTTTACCCGAACGGTAAAGCGGTGTACATTTCCCAACCAAAGCCGGCCAGGAGCAGAGCGGAGGCACAACTCCATGGCAGCCTGCCCGACTTCGGCTCTCTTCCCAGCCATTAACCTTGATGTTGTGCCAGCTAACACAAAAACTGCACATGGGGATCAGAGCCATCATCATCGTCAACGTGGCCATTTCCACCCACCCGAGGTCCCTCCCAAATTCCCGGTCCCCAGTCCCCAGTCCCCAGTCCTCAGTCTCTAGTCCCCAATCCTCATGCAGCTCACGAAAACCACAAGTTTGGTGTGAGTAAAGGGGAGGTTGACGGTCGGTAGTTGGGAGTTGTGATATATGCGACGCATGCCAAGCTCTGCGAGGAGAGGTGGAGCCAAGAGTAACAAATAGTGATAGTGTTGGGGAAGAAGGCGAAAGGAAAGCAAAAGAAGATGCCAATGCAGAGACACATGTGCTGCGGCATCTTTCGCCGTCGACCGTCCCCGTTCCGCATAGAACCTAATTCCTGGGCAGCCTCTCCCTTGCATCCTGCTGCATATCTGGCTTGGCAATCTGCACTCGGGAGGATGGGACTCGAAAGCGAACTCTGCCAACCCTATCTCGCTCCAAACATCGGCCCTGGGTTCTTGGCTGGAACTCCGTAGTCCACAGTCCGGGGCACAGCCAGAGTCCATTGATGGCACACGACGCTGAGATGAGATGAGGTTGCCTGGCGATGCTTAAGTTGCGCCGCATGCGATTACCCAGCAGTTAGTCTGGTCTGGCGTTCAGGCAGTGCATCAGCATGCCAAGCTGCTGCTCCGGCACCTCCTGCTCCTGCTAAATTGCTGCTGTGCGCCAAATAGAATAAACGTGGCTTTCACTCCCCGCCCGCTGTTGATTGACCTTAAAGCCTGAACCGGCACGCTGGTGTCGGAGAGTTAACTGTAGACTGAACCCCAGCGAGACGGGTTCCCAGGTGGGGTTACGACGTCTTTCTTCGGTGCCGCGCCTTAATTCGCTTACAGTCCCTGCTCGCCCCAACCGCACACACATGCAATTACGCGCCTCATATTTCACTTGATTGCTGGCCTGAGACCGCAATTGCACTAGCTGCTAGCTTGGAGCTTGGAGCTTGGAGCTTGGAGCTGGGAGCTATGGGAGCTGTGAGCGGATCAGGATTTGCGTGCGTCTATGATGTGGGAAAGGCAATATTTTCATTGATGATTTCTCGTTCTCGCTGCGTTATCCGTGCGTGCGAACACAGAGGGTGAAAGTGAGTGGTCTCGGGCTTGGCACTTGACATAGTTTCGTATTGAGCTTGCAGCACTCCATTGCGGCCATCGAATTCCCTGAGCGTTTTGCATCTTATGTTGCATTGACAGAACCCACATGGAACTCCTGTGCAGCGCTTCGAACTATCCATCATCCGTGATAATTAATCGTCAAGTCGCGATTGCTGTAGATCAAACATTTCCGTCAGGCAGCCCCCACCAAAGAAAACCAATATTATTTAAATATTTTCATTATTATTCGCCATCAGTATTTAAAATGTCAAAGTAACTCCCCGCCCGGGCAAAGCAAACAAACGGAAAATGAAATATGCAGCGTCTTTTTTATGATTGATCGCTGTGAGAAGAAGGGTTAAACTTTAACACATGGGAGCAGTTCGTTGTGGAAGGGTGCCGTGCCCCGGCGAGGCACATGTGCTGCGTCGTGCCCTCCCTGGAAGCTGTGTGTGTATGTGTGTGATCGATGATGGAACCGAAGTGAGGTTGCACTTTCCGGCGATTTGCAGGCGGAGCATTCCGCCGATGATGATATGAGCTGCACTTTTGCGCTTGACTTGCGATTGGCTTAATAAAAAATATATTCCAACCCAAAAAGATGTAACCAGCGCTGGAAATTGTGAAAGAAGCGTCGCATAATTTTTGATTTATGCCTTCTGAGCAGAGTTAATTAACACCCCGGTCCCGATCCCGATCCCGATCCCAATCCCAATCCCAATGCATCGCCTGCCCATGCCAACTGTGTCGAACACATTGTAAGCTGTCAGAATATGACAGATCGCTTTGTGGCCCTGTCCCAGTGTCAATCCCAGCTCGGAGCCCGAAAAGAACCTTTGGCGGTCGCCGCTGTAACCCGTTGTAACCCGCTGTAACCCGATGAAGTGTTCGGGAATTGCTGACAGCCCTGGAGAGGCTGAGGTTCAGTTCTTGGAGCGCTTCCACGGTTCCTGGCCTTGACTTAAGAGCCTTTGTGCGTAAAGTTTAATTAAAAAATTCCTTGCTTTGCATAAATTTGGCTCTTTGTTTTATGCCGGGCGGCGGGGATGCAATAAAAATGTCATCATGTCCTTCGTCCTTTCACTCACATACACAAACACTATTTCCAGCGCATTATTTTATAATAATAACGGAACGGAGCGAAACGGAACCGAGTCCGAGAGCGAGCCTTGGAAGAGCACAAAGGAAGATGGGACACCCATACAAGTATAAATTAAATTTAAAAGACTTTCCTTACTCGCTTTTCCCTCGTCCCCGTTCCCGTTCCCGTTCTCGTTCTCGGTCCCATTCTCATTTCCATTCTCATTGCTTTTGCCTTATGCCTTGTCATGCTTAATTGCTTTGTTAATTAAATGTGTTAAGGCTGGAGAAAAAAGGATATTAAGGCGCGCAAGTCTGAAAGGGACATTAAGTTGACAACAACACAACTGCGGAGGATACTAATATGAAATACATTTCCCCCTTCCTCTCCTGTGGCTGTGTGTCCCGTAAATTATCCCATAATGGCTGGTAAAACAGACGTCAGTCCTGCCACGGGGGGGTAAAAACCTGAAATTGGGTGTTAAGTCCATGCAAATGAGCAACTGATATGGCAGATGAATGGAGCGCCAGTGAACAGATGGACCGTGGCCAATTAGCAATTAGGATCTGGGGACGCTTACTTATCCGGCTGCACCATCGGATCGCATCTTGCACAATCCGCTTGCACAATCCCAGTGATTTCGCAGTAACACGCAGCAGTTTTTCCATTTTTGAGCCAGCACAGAGCTTTTCCGCGGTCCGAGCCAAGTTAAGTAAACTATCTGCACCCAAAAGGCAGCTGACTGTCAACGCGAAACACATGTGTGCACACCGAAAACCAGTAGGAACCAGTAGCTGTGGCAGCAGAGGGCGGGCGGAACCGAGCGATGTGGCGTGCCAAAGGTGCATAATAGAAGGTAAATATCAAGCTGGGTTGGGCCGGGCTGGGCTTAGGGGGCTGTGGAGCCACTACAAGGGGCAACTTAATTAGGCATGCGCGGTGGCGCAGGCGCCACACTTGTGAGCCGAAGAAATGTTAATTTTGAGAATTGTGCAAAATGCTTAGCCGACTGCTGGACAGCTGAGTGACAGTTGCTGATGAGTAGCAGGGAAAACACATGTCTTGCATTAGGGAAAGCGCAAAAAACTATGCAAAAGATAGATCAGCAATCTGCGGAAAGTATATGGACAGCGGCGGGAAAATCAGCCAAGCGGAAGGGAGCAGAAGCACATGCAAACCCAGGGCAGATGATGAATTGGCAAAATTAAGCAGCACAGTGGCTGCAGGAGCAGCTCCCACCCCACACCTTAACGATATGTTAATGGAGTAGATAGCTACTGCGATGACTAATTCGCATCCCGAAACTAAGACAGCACATGTCAAGGGAAAAGCAGCTGCCCCACCCATCATCGAGATGAGGGCGGAGCCGCGGCATGTTGCAAATTCTCAAACGTCAGCGGCATAACTCATTATTTAATGTCAAATCTGGTCGACGGTCGGAGTTGGGCTGGGCCGAGAACGAATAGTCGTCGTTAAATGTCAACAGTTTTGCAGTTCGAAAGTCAGAGACAGCAAATCGATGCGCCAAGCTGGCTGCCACTACTTACTACTTGCCACTCGCTCCCCAGGAGCCCCCGCATTCAAAGCGGACTCACCCTCTTAATGACATTTACACGCATGCAAACACACATAAATCATTTGCGTTTGTCAGTTGTGACAGCCACGAAAAAGGCAGAGGAGCTGAGGAGGAAATGTGTGGAATATTCTTTATATTATTTATTGTTTGGCCCGATGAATTTGCGTTACAAAAGACGGCAGCGGCGTGGGACGGACAAGGATAATCCGGGGATTGAGTGCAGACAATCGATTCGCATTGGTTAATCAGTCAAACTCATATTCATTTCGCTGTGCCCTCTCTCCTGGTCGGCATCCGTTTCTGTTCTGGCTACGGCTCAGTTTCAAGACTCTGGGAGGGGACTGGGGCTGAGTGGGGTTCCGAATGCATTGGCCACGGCTCGTATGGACAGTTCTCGGAACGCTGGCTCGGGGAGGAGATCTGCGTCTGCCTTTAATTGTGCTTCGATTTGATTTCGGCTTCGTAGCAGCTCATTTCACACGCCATATAAACAGATTTGGGCCATAACCATAACTATAAACTACTAGCAGGCCCAGCTGGTGCGTAAATGGGTCATGTGCCAAAACCCAAGACACTATTAGGGGCCCCAAATAAATGGCGTCGTGTCGTGTTTGCCTGCCTACATATATCATCGTGTGAGGCCTAATTTATGGAATGTCATGGATATATATTTATTTCAAAACGAGGCTACAAGAATCGGGGAAGCTAGGAACCGGGTACCGCACTAATGCTAATCCCCGCCGACCTCACCTGCTGAATATGTTCGAATAGTTTTCCCTCTTCGGGCTTAGCGCAAAACCGCAGCCCATCCCTGGGGAGGAGTTGGGCGGAAAGGGGTGGCGAGCAATGGAAAATTGAAAAAGAAATCCAATTCTAAATGCTCGGCCGCAAATGCCGGGGATTATGTTGGGCTTCCGTTCAGTCTGATCTCCGGCCGGGCAGCCCGTAATGCCATTAGCCACAACTGTCGACGCCACATGTCTTCATAATTAAACAAATGCAGTTGCCATTGGCGATAATACCTAACAAATTTCGCTGATTACTACTGAGCAGTGGTAGCAGTAGAGTCGGAAGGATCGAGGACTTCATCGGTCTGCAGACTCAATAAAAAGTAATTAATTGCGATTTTTCTTTTTTTTTTTGCACCGACGAGATTTGTGGCAGAGGGCGATCGCCATATGGTTGCAACGTTCACACCCCGCACTGCATGTAGTGTGTAGAGTATAGTGCTGTGGCATCAACCCTTGGACAATGCTTTGAATGCTTTTGGCGTTGACAAATAATGTCGTTTTTATGAACGTTTCGAGGGTTGGAGGCGAGCTGTTCCTAGGGCCAGTAGCTCGTGTCCCGTTATTGGCGTTGATAATGCAATTTAGATGCCCGTGGGTCTAATGACCTGTGGCCGAGCGAGCAGCCGAGGATGTGCAAAGAGAGAGAGAGAGAGGAAGCAGCTGAAGCTTGGCATGACAATTTAATATTGTTGTCGTCATCGCTGGCTTAATGACTTTTTGCCCCGTCGACCGCGTATGACTCTATATACGTACATACTTATATTTCTTTTTGGCAACTCCGCTTTGTTGTTGACCATTTAATGCCTCATAAACTTTTAATTTAACAAAAACGTCGTTACTTCGGCCCTCCATTGTTGTTATTCTTGCATTTTGTTATTGGCTTTATTGCGCAGCTTCCTCTTCCTCTTGTTCCCTTTTGTGTCGCTCTTCCCCGCCCTCCAGCCATTCCATTCCATTGGGCTGACAGCTGAGCGAGCTGTCAAAATGACAGTTGTTGAGGTAATTTCGCCTTCGCTGACTTCCAGCGATGAAACTTTAATGGATTCTTTTTGGAATAAATTATATTTTGATATATGTATGTATTTTACGAGCGAATATCTGTGTGAGTTTATGCTAATCAAATGTTTTTCTCTTCTGTTTCAGGTATGTACAAGAAACCAAATCCCGGGCACCAAATAGACTTGTGAGTAGACAGCGGAGTTCCCTTCTCTCCTCTGATTTTATCCGGAAATCTTTGAAATTATTTTGAGCAAAACAGCATTAAAAGTGTCTCTCATCCGAAATCCAATTCCCAAAAACGAGCAGCAATAAATTGTCAAAATATTTACACTGGCTCTCACATGCTCGAAACAGGGAAACTGGGAGATGAAACAAAGATCTGTGGCAATGCGACCCCAAGCTAATCCCCTCCAGACTTATATCCTCCAAGGGCATGTATAGCATCGATAGTTATCGCCAGACAATTGATGGCGGGAATGAGCGAATGAATTGACAAAACGAGACAAAAGTGGCGGCCACTAAAAATAGACAAAAGATGACGACAGGAATGGGGAACTACTGCCAGCGAGGAGGGCGACCATCACTACAGACACAATGAATGAATTAGTCAGTTATAGCACGTATTATTCTACGAGGAATAGGGATGACGGGGAGTGAGGAGTGAGGAGTGAGGAGAAGAGAGACCCGGGCCAGACTTCTGGGAGTGTGTGGGGTCCCCGGACTGCGGCTGCACTTCGATATTAATAAAAGCGGGCAGCGCATAAGTATTGCAATTAATAATCATTTACGAATGCAGCCTCAGCCATGTCGGCCAGGGACGGAGTATTTTCGGTACCCAACTAATCCCCGTTGAGGTTGCCCTGATGGATGCGACATTTGCCGGCAAACAGCTCTATTTCCACCAGAAAGGATTAGCACGGGATACAAATTTATGTGGGACCGGGACTCGAGACTCGGGACTCCGGGACTCGGGGTTTGGCCGAAACAAATGACCCAAAAATAATGTTCGAGGACGGAAGTCGCTGGGCAAGACAAACTATCAGCGATTAGCTAAGCAAAGTAGTGGCATTAATATTGTGACTGGCACTGGCTCCTTGTGTGTGTATGTCTGTCAGAAGGGGTGCGCCAGAAGCCTCTGAACGAATTTCCGATATATTCGTTCTATTGCGTGGAAGATAATCAGACATCGCATATGTTTCCTCGGCTGCTTCCTCATTTCACGAAAGCAACACAAATTATGGGTTAGTCCCCAAATACTGCGCTCCTCGCTTTAGGCCACGCTGGATACATACAATACAACCAGGCTGAGTGAGAGACACGAAAAATCTTTGCGGCAAGCCCTGGCCGAAAGAAACAAAGCCCGGCCAGTCTTCATGAATGAAACAATAGCCCAGACCGGGCCAAAGACAATGACGGAGTTGCCCTTTTCCTCCCTGAACGTGGCTATTCCTCGGTTCATCCGCATTTCAAGTGCCCAGTTGGCTTTCGTTCCTTTCGGCCGTCCGTCCGTCCGTCCACTTAGAAGTTGTTTTTCCCTCTCCGTGTTGTTTCGTTTGCTGTATATTTTTCGGTAGCCGCAGGAAAAAGTGCATAACATGCCCTCCGCAGGCGGGGAGCAGGTCCAGGAGGAGCTACTTTGCTTATGCACTTAAATTTTTTACTGCCTTCGGGAGCGGCGGCGGCGGCGGCAGAGAGGAAGGAGACAGCAGATACAAACTACTTTCAATTTGTAATTTGTGGCTACGGCTGCCAGAGGGCTTCCCGAGGGTTGGGGGACTGAGAGCTGTCGGAGAGCCCTGCTAGGTGTTAAGGACTCGCTATTTCGGGCGGTGCCATTTTTTGCCGGGCTGCTGCTGCGGTAGCAAAATTGAAAAATGGAAAATACTAATGAGTTTAGTGTCGTTAAGTGCACAGAATCGGGCGGAAGGAGGGCCTGTGACATGACGTAAATGGATGGGGGTGCCTTCGGTTTTGAGGTCCCATGATTAACAGCCGCTCGTCGAGACAAAGAAATTCCGCAGTGGTTCCTCCTACCGAAGAGAGAAATTTAGGAAAAAGCCAGGGAAATAAAAAAAGAGACTAGGAGAATCCGTTTGGAATGCACTTGCAAGCAAAGTTTACGTCGGGGATTGTTTAGAAGTTGAAAGAGGAAATTTGTTGGGGAAGTGGACTGGGGAAAATTACTTAAAAAAGCATTAGGGCCGAATGCCTTGGACCCTATATCGAATCGATAAGCCCCACCACGAGACGCAGACACAGCCACAGACGCTGGTGCCCCGGGAGAAATTCAGTGCTCATTGGCTGCCTAATGAAATATGCATGGGCGGCACGCCCCCTCCAGCTCGATAAATCAAAATACAATGCATATTAAGTGCGAACAACGAAATGGATCGGGCGAGGCCTTGACCTATGACCAGAGCCTCGAGGAGCTGGGAGACGGGCCGAGCCGAGTCGAGAGGTCGGTCGGTCGCCTTGCTTTATGGATTTTAATTAATTTGCAAGGCAATTCCACTTCCAGGGCGCAACTTCAGCTCTAGTAATAAGAAATTCAATTTCCGCTGCCTCGTAATTATTTTCTTTCAATTTCAAAACAGACGCCGCATGAATTATGGCCCTCAGCCATGGGGGCGGCGGCAGTCCCGGCTGGCCAAGCCAGTCCAAGTCCACCCACGCCCCAGAGTTGGCAACTGGGATTGAACCGCCGCTCGGATTATGCAGCTGCATAATTAGTGCGAAAGGGGAAAAAAGCCATGAGGCGCGGGAGTGGGATGTGCAGCAAATAGTTTTTGGGGCAGCAAAAAGAGTCCACCAGACAAAGGAGAGGCAGAAAAAATCCATTGAGAACGGGGAACTGCTGGGAAGGCTCCAAGTCGGAGGAGATCCGAACTAAGCGACGGCGACTGTTGCGTGCATTGAATTTAAAATTAGCCGAGACGGGAAGAAGTTCCAGTCAACGTCAGGTTATGCCCGCAGTGATGAAGTTCGCGAGTCCCGACATGAACAGCGTCTTGACAAGCCACTCTCCATACTATTCCTGTCTGGGTCTTCCTCCTCCGAACAATCTCGGGCTGTCTCTGACCACGGAAGGCGCTTCGAATCAAGGCTATGCGAAAAATTATGTGCTTTGCATGGCGGATTTAGGGAGGACTTTGGAAGGTTGTAGTTTGCACAGAGACTCGATCTCTGGCCTGTGTTAATTTTATGCGAATTTAAAGACGATAGGAAATGGCTGAGACACAGCCAGATGGAGATGGAAAGCCGCAGAGTGATTGGAAGATTTGTGGGAAATCTTTGCTAGAATTCCCTTTCAAATCGCACTTGACACAGTGGCCTCGTCTTCTCGCTGTGCCGCTTCCTTTCCCGCTTAATTGCTGGAAATTAATTATTTATTCAAATTGCCAGTCGCGACTTTCGCAAATACTGCCTGGGACAGGGTTTTCGGTGCACGGTTCATGGTCCGCGGTCTTCGTCCCAGCCTCGCCGGCAATTTGCGGTGCTTCGAAGCATTTGATAACGTGTTTCTTCTACCATTCCGCTCCGTCTCCGTCTCCCTTCGGTCGTGTGCTCACGCACATGCAGAGATTTGAATGTGCTGCGATTTTTTGCGTGTGCTGCGGGCATTTCTCAGGCCAGGAGCTCACGCAAGGAACCACAGACCTAAAGGGAGAGGAGATGGAAGGCGGCAAAGGAGCTGCGTCGGGCAAAGGAATCTCTGCACCGCGCTGTGCCTTTTGCTAATGTCGCATGTCAGCGATGTCATGTTGACCACTTTTTCCGCAGTCGCTTTGCCTCTTGGCGTGGGCGTTGTCGCTGATGAGCGAAAATTGCTTGTTTAGCCTTTGCCTAGATGCGCCGAGGGACGCACCTCCTCCCTTGTGGCATGCCGCAGCTTGTTTGCTTTAATTGCGACATCCACGGGAAGAGTAAGTCCCATACACACTGTCACAATTTACTTTCGGCCTGCGTAGGTGTCCGTAGGAGTCGTAGGATCAACGACTGCGCTTGCGTGTACCCGTGCTGCACCCAACGACACGACCCAACGAGCGCAGTGCCACATGCAGCATCGTCTTCCTTCTCTGCAGTCTGCAATTTTAATTTTCGAGGTGCGGTGTTTGCATCGAATTGAGCAATTCATATGAGAGGCGAGTATCAACACAAAAATGAAATGAAATAACACTTCATTAACAGGAGGGAGCCACTTACGTGGGCTTTATCGCAGCACAAAAACAAAGCGATCCGGCAGGGGCTTAATGAGCTCCTACGACGGGGTCAGGGGGATGTGGCGTGAGAGATGAAGGCGAGACAGTCATAAAGCCTTTAGCCGATCGCTTGCCTCTGATGCAACCCGAGCGTCGAACTGCAGATGCCGCAGCTCCGAAAGTCCCACACACACAGTCCAGTCCCTTTTTGCTGGCTCGCAAGCGTAATCAAGGAGGCACACCACAATCCCAGGCCGGAGAACGAAGAGAACGCAGTTTTTCCCAAAAAGAAATTGGCCAGAAATAAAGCCCTGCCACCACCTCGAGTGGGGAGTCAAGGAAACCCGGCGAAACTTCGAATGGCTCGGAGGCTGGCTGAATGGCAGGCTTACTGGTTGGCTGGTTGGCTTATTGGCCTGGTCTGGTCCATAGATGGAGGCCTTCATCCGCTTGCCGCTTTTGGAGGCGGCCAAACAGCAGAATGGCAAAAATGGTAAAATTGTTAGAGCCCCTCTCCACTTTCCGCTGTGGCTGTGGCTGTGGCTCTGGCTCTGGCTCTGGTTGTGGGGAAAACGGGTTAGTTCCTTGGGTCTTGTAATTTAACAAGCAAACAGATTGTAATCGATTGTGGCCATCATTGCTGTTGTTGCCGCTGCTGCTGCTGCCAGAGGAAAACCGTTAGCCCGACTCTGCGTCGCAACGGCCCACGCTTTTCACATATTAGCCCGGAATTGTAATAGATTTCGCTTAATTTATTATAAACAGCGGCCACAGCTCGGAAAATTCCCAACGGCTTATACAATTTCGCTAATATTTTTCACCCAAATCCCATTAGCCTGTCGTCCCATAATTCTCGCTCATAACTTTACCCTTTCTCCATCTCTCCTGGCATCCTCCTCCTCGTCCACCCACGTGACGCCTTCGAGAAGACGTTAATAGCTTCCAGCGCACAAATCGCTCAGTTCGGCCCGTGTGTTGAGGTTTTCCGAAAGCCCCCACTCGAGTCCGAGTGCCGTGTATTTATTTTAATTTTCATGCGAGATAGAGGCCTCTGAAAAAATACAAATTAAATTTTTCCTGCGTCCCAATGTCGTTCAACTCTGGCTCTTTGTGTGCTTTGCTTGGCTTGGTACGTGCCCGGAAAGATTGCGGTGATGGGAGTGCGGTGTTTATCCACGCATCGACTCCGAGCCGACATGCTTTTTATGGGTCTAAACACGGCCGCGTACATTGGCCATAAAATGACCCGAGGTTTCAATTTTAATGACAAGTCACTTACACGCCGTTGCCTGTGCGAGCTCTAATTGGTCTCGGGCAGCAGCTTGAGAGTGCGATCTCCGGCCTCACCTGGGAGAAGAGTTCAACGAGAGCCTCTCGACGGTTTTATCTATCAGCTGTATTTATTTATCGATCGGTGGATGGCCCACAGGAATCCAGCACCCACTCTCGCATGCTCACATGCGTGCCTCCCCATTGTACTCGGCGAGTGGGTGTTTCCAGGGATTGAGATTGGGATTGAGGACTATGTGCGTGCCTCTGTGCAAAGGATTTCTGGAGGTCCGCGCCTATCGATAGCCAAATAACACATTGGCATTGTGTGTTGCCTCGGCATCGAATGGGGAAAGCAAAGTTGAAGTTGTGGGTGAAAGAAAACCCAGCCCATACATGCCCCACAAAAACTATAAAAATGGAAGCCCATGTAGCGACGGGGCTCCAGGTTGGCTCGGCGACAGTGCGTACCAAGCTCCTGGAGCCACCGCCCTCGTCTCATTAGGGAGCTTGCTGGGGATTGCGTGTCCGCCTGCTGGAGCGGAGCAAGCTACTTTTATTATCAATGTATCCGCCGCACTATCTTGAGGCATTATCTATCCGTGTTCGGGACGTGGGCGCAACTGGAGTAATGAAGTTGACTCAACTCAACCCAACTCAACTCCACTTCCACTCTAATGGTGTTTTAATGTGTTTGTGCGGATTTGCAATTTGATGCAAGTTGCGCAGTCTGCAAACTGCCACAAAAGCTGTTTGTTGGACAAAATAATTGGCACGCCAAATTGGGCAATTGCCCGTCCCAGTGGGTGTGCGTAATGGGCGGGAGTGGATTGGATAACTGGTTAAGGGTTAAACTCCCCAGCACCCCCAACCGCACCCGAGTATCCGTCGAAGTATCCGTGGAAGAAATATGATTTGAGGTTGCGAGAGTAATTGGAGCTCGACTCCCGGACGAGGGACTTTATCGATTCCCAAATGAGTCTCTGCAGCTGTCCCGCTAAGTAATGCAATCGTACCGAGGAGGAGGGATTCCGCGTAGAGATTCCAGATAGAGCCCAAGTCGGGCATGTAGTCAATGTAACTACAACTTGTTTGACAGCTCTTAGCATAAATACTTGACAACGGCAGCGGCTGGAATCGGGCCTAGTCCTGCTCTCGGCGGAGTTGACAGTCGCAAGGTGTACGGCGGGACAGGCGAGCGACATAAAACACAAAGGAAGCTGCGGAAGGTTCAGATTCAGATCCACTCCGTTCCGCCCGTTCCTATGCACCCAGCCAGCCCCTTCCACGCAAGGCTTGAAATCAATACGAGGAGGAACATTTCTTACTTTGGCACATTTAACGAGTGTTTTGCGCAAACTTGAGAGATGCTCGACAGATGCGATAGACACAAAGATACACAGGTACAATTGTATCTGCGCGGTCTGGACCAGCCCAACGTCATCATCGTCGTCCACGTTATGATTATCATGACTGTTATTCCGTCGCAGCTCTCGACTTGATGGGCAACTTTTGCCAGTCTGGGAATACAGACAAGTGTCTCGCCCCCTTACCTCCGCCTCTAAGTCGACTGTGACTGGCATTGGGCACTGGGACCTGGTCCTAGGCCACATCCCTTTGATCTTTTGTCTTTAGCAATTACAATTATATTTTATTTGCTCGAGTTGACACTGGAGACGAAAGTTTACCTTGTGGCTGGGCGCTGTTTTGAAAATCAATTACCAGTGGTGCTCATAACTGGGCAGCTTCTCCTTCGGCATTATGTCAATAATTTATTTGCTCCATCGCCAAACGACGCTCCCTCCGATTCAGTGTGCGGAGCACGTTCGCTGGGCAGGACACATGTTCTAGCAGGAATTCACATTGGTAATGACATCAATTCTCTGGCGACTATTGCCAGCGCTCGAAATGCATTTTGCAAATGCCTTAAGGCAATTTGTTCGCTGTTGGAAACGATCGCAGTGGTTGAATCTTAGTGTCTACCCTTCGCCTCTCGTCCACTTCGTTGGGATCCTGTGAGGGGGTCTTTTACCTTCTTTTACTTTTTATATATTTTCGAATATATTTATTTAATTTAGGGCTAATCAAGAGCGTCCATAGTTGCGGTGGTTTGATAGACAGAATAATAATAAGATGAATAACGCTAGCTGAAATACTGTTCGTTATAATGCCGTTGAATACGTGGAATCTTCTAAATCTCTTAAGGCTTCAATAGGATTCTTCCTATTCGAAATCGGAAAACAAACTTTTGGATGCTTTTTGATTAAAAATAGGTCAGTTCAACTGCAGTAAAAACCTGGCCCACAAATTGTTTGGTAACGTTTTTCTTATGGGGCCAGTAAATTATGCCTTTTTAGCGGAAATGGGAGGTAAGGCGGGAATCGCTTAAAAGGCGTAGCCGTAAAAATATAGTGGCCGTCGTGACAAATATCGCGCTCATATATGTACCTGTGCAGCGATGCCATTTCTCACATCCTTCGGGGGCAGTGGGAGGAGCAGGTGATGCGTAAACCAGGCAAAGGAATTCCTCAAGTACCCCGGCGACTGCTCAGAGGGGGCGGCACGGCAGTGGTGCGAAAAGTATGCTCTTGTTGTGTTGCTACCCTTCTCCCCTGCTCCACACTTTTGAGTTGTGCCATTTTTCTTTACTTTTTTTTGTTCCATTTTGCCGTTGCATACTTTGCCGCAACAATTGTTGCCATTTTGTTGCAACAGAATCGTTTGCCATTTGGGCAGCACACAGCACACACATATGCGCCAGAGTTACAAATATGCAGCAGTTCATTCTATTGCTGAGGCCATTTAGGAAATACCATTGGCAACTGCCCAGAAGAAAGTGGCACGGACTTGTATCGCCAATGCATTTTCCGCTCGCTGCGCTGCAGCATGAAATATATATTTAATTAAACAAATGAATTCCTTCATAAATAAATTCTAAATTGCTTTGGTCATCTGACCTCTTGACCAAAGCGCATCTCGCTCTCTCTCTCTCTCTCTCTATCTATCTGCGTCTCTTTTTCTGGCCGCAATTTTCCATAGGAAAACAGAAAGAACACTATTGACGAGTCTCTCGAGTATGTGATACTCAGTACTCCATATTCCATTCCATTAAAGCCCTGAATTCTTGAAGGGATCATGTAACTACTTAAAGGTAAAGATCCCATTGTTTTTTCTCTTGTAGAGATTTCGAGATCTATGTTTAATCAACACATATTCCTTAAAAATAATAAACGAATAGTACAAAATAGTATGTTTTACTCTTCGGTTACCGGGTATTAACATTTTTTCTTTCTGGAAAAAGAAAGAAGTGGAAAACTGGCCAAGAATCAAAAATCCGGTTTGCTGTCTACCACAACGCCTCTGTTCCCTCGTAGTCCCCTCCGTCGTTCCGATGCGACTGGCTGACTATAAGCTTCAATATCCATAAATGTCGAATGTGTTGCCATTGCTGTTGTTTCTCCTTCGACTGGGAATGGATCAGAGGAGGGGGACTGCGACTGGAACATGGGACTGGGACTGTGACGGCGACTGGGCCTGGGTCTGGGCCTGGTCATGACTTTGGCTCTCTCGGGCCGGCTTTGTCCGGTTGTTGGTGCTGCTTTTGGGTCTTCTGCCTGTTCTTCTTGTCTTGTTTCGTGTTTTGTGCTCTGCTCGCTTCTTGAAGATTTTTATCGGTTTCCACTTAAGTGATTGTCAGTCAGTCATTGGCCATCCTTCGGTTACTAGTCGATGGACAGCCGATTACCGATTTTTTAAAAGGTTCTTCTTCCAGGTTTTACAATTGGGGATAAGGCAACTCTGGTTGCCTTGCCACAAATTTATAGATATGCCATTATCAAATATTACATAATTTCTTATATATCGGAATGGTCTTGTGAAAGATCTCTAAGATGTCTAATGGAATCCATTTCTCCCTGCAATTTTTAAACCATATTTATTTATAAAATGAAAATTAAGCTCAAAACATAATTAATGGACGGGGATGCCTGGGCGTTGCACTTGTATCTCGGGGAGCTTAATTAGGTTCACTAACTGGATAGCGAAGAGGCTCTCGTTGCGAGCTGGGGAAGCGTACGAAATAATGCTGCTCGCAAAACTGTAAGAATTTGTCAAGTGGCAACCTAACCAAACAGGCAAACACGGATGCAGGCACACAACCCTGGTGAAATGTGTAATACAAACATAGAGCGGGACCCAGATCCACTTGGGGCTCTCCGTAGCCCTGCACCCTCCACGCTCCACTCCCCCAACTCTTCCCCTCGAAGCTCCAACTATTTATGCGCATTTTTCATGTGGAACCTTTCGCCAGCAAGCTTTTCACTTCTTCAGCTGCTGCTGCTCCTCCTCGGCCCGTGTGTTTTTTCTCGTATAATTTTATTTAATTTTCCTTCGCTCTCTCGCTGTCCTTTCATCTATATGCGAGTGTGTGAGTGCGGGTGCGGGTGTGTGTGTGTTTGTGTTAATTCTATTGAAATGCTGTCAAGCTCGCAAACCAAAACCAACGCATGAAACACCCGCTGAAGTGCTCAGTGTACTTGAGCGACTGTGTGTGTGTGTGTGTGTGTGCACCTCTCGTGTGTTTACATGCCTGTAAATAAAATGGCACAAAAAGGTTCCAGCGCTAAAAATGAGCAAGCGCTCACTCACACACAAAAGCAAACACATGCGTGGTAGATTTTTGCAAATTAGTTTTAGTTTGTGCGGAGCAACCAAAAAGAAGGACGAAAAAGAATGAGTGGATACGTATACGTAATACGTATGCATCATATAAATAGCAAAAAGGCAGCTCGCCCGCTCGCCCGCTCACCGCACAAACCCCACTCGACTCGACTCGACTCGACTCGGAATTCTTTTCCCACATTTGGTAAATTAGAATTTCGGTTCTGCCATGAGCAGGCTTTTGGGGCATGCGACTTTTCGTTTTGTGCCAGCTGCTGCTAAAATATGCAAATATATTTTGATTAATTTAATTTCGTTTCGACTTGCGACTCTCGACCTTCCCTCAAAGCCCAATTTGTTGTCGATTCCCTAAGATTCCCAAGAATGACGGCTCTCGCCGCATAGAGCTTTTAACTCTCCTCCACTAGTGTTTTTCTTGCAACATTTCGGTGGTGCAGGAAACTTTACGCCGCCGAAAAAAGGAAAACTAAATAAGTAAATTATAAGCCGCTCAAAATTAATTGCAAAAAAATATTTACACACAGTCTACGTCCCACACACTCACACACACGCGCTGGGGTGGAGTACTCGAAACTTCGGAAGCTCAAAATGAAGTTTTGAAATTCTTCCACACACACGCACACAGACAAAGCCGGGAGGAAAGCTGGGCGAAGAGTGGCGGGAAGGGGGCGTTGGATAGTTTGTTGTATTTACAGCGCAAACCACTTGAAAAAATATTTTTAATTAAATTACAAAATTGCTAAAGAGTTGCCCGATGCTGGTTGCCCTCCACCCTCCACCCTCCACCCTGCCCACATTTCGGCAGAGATATTACAGCAAATGCAAAGGCTGTGAATGCAAAAAGGCAGTGGTGGCGGTGGGGTAAGTAAGGGCGAGGAAAGCCGCAAAGGCAAAGCGCTGGGAAAATATGAGCACGAGCACGAGTGGAGTCCGGAAAAGTTGTGTGCGCCGAGTTTGGCCTTTGAGTGGGGGGAGCAAAGTTTAAATTAAATGCATTCGAATGCTGGCGAAATCGGGCAGAAACTTAAAAAAGGGGACGCTTCGAGGCCGCTTCGATAGAGCTCCTACCGAACTCCTCACCCTTTTGACCTGGGAGGGAGTTAAAGTCAAAGTTTGAACTCCGATTTGTCTTTTAATAATATTAAAATTATCCGCCAATAGTAAAATATAATATCTTTCAAGAAGTATTCGTAGAAGCTAGAACTGCCTAGATATGAGAAAAGAATAGCTTACATTTATTATAATATTGCATGAAAAGGGACTAAAACTGAAAGAAATGCCTATTTAATGAATGCATTGCTAGATCAACTCGTCTGATGCTGCCCATAAAGAATATTTCAAGTGTCTTGCAAAGCCGTTACAAACTTCCCGTCCATTATACCATCTGCAAGGGTATAAAAAAAGGGGACTCCCGGCACTTGGGGTAAATATTTTACGTGCTAAGTAACTGTAAACAGCAACTGATCCGCCGCCCAACTGGCCGCTGGTTGGCGCCACCTAGCCACTTTGAATAACAGTTAACCCCGAACACTGCCGGACACTTTCGGGGCTCTGGAGTGTTTTAGTCGTTGACTTTTGTTGTCTTTTGCACTTGCCATCCCTTTTCTCCGTCGCCGTTGCCGTCGCCGTGCGCCATTCGTCGCAGACTTCCTTTTGTGTCCGCCACTGACGCCATTTTGTTTTGTGCTGCCAGCTGGAGGTCTGCAACGGAGGAGGAGGGAGGGCAAGATGGCGTGCGAAATGTAGGTGAATGCACCGCGGTTCTCGGCTCCCGGCACCGGGCTCCGGACTCCGGGCTCCGGGCTCCGGGCTCCGGGCTTCGGTCTCTGCTCTCTCCCTTTTGTCCGCCCGCCACCTTGCAGCCACTGTTTGCGGTGACTTTTCAACACGGTCATTGACTCGGCCGAGTCCAAGGGGATTCCACGGCGGAGCGTGTCCGGCCACGTCCGGGATATGGATTTGCGGCTCGGAGGTTAAGCAAGCAGCTAACCAAATCGACCGCCCGAGGCGATAACTGTCCAATTAATATTGACACACGCGGCCGGGCCGTTTTCGTTATTTATGGGGGACAATTTGCATTTGAAATTGGCGCGCTGACACTGAACTGACAAAATTAATTATTTCGCAACGGCACCCAAGTCCAATTAAAGATAATTCGGGTAATTCTTGTGTGGCCTACCCCCAAGCTCTATGCACTCCATCGTCAGAGGGAGGGAGTGGGCCAAATGTGGCCCGGAACAGCTCCTTTTGTTGCCACCATTTCTATGAGCCACACAGTGTGTGCGAGTCGGTGAATAACTTAAAATGTGTGCCACATGCGTTTTGTTGCAATTTTGTTTTGTTCGCGGTGCCTTTTGTTTTTTAAAAATATGTATATATATACACATATATAGCAGACAATTCACAGCTTCCGCATTCCGAAACGCTGTCTATGAAGACGTTTCCGCGAAGAGACCTGGTCTGGTGCCCCAGTCCCCCACTCGTAGAATCCCAACTCCAGCGTCTATTTATTCATTGCGGTTGACATCAAGTGGATGGAACGGCATGGGAGGTTTTGTATGTTCGGGGATGTTCGGGATGGCGGCCATGCTGCATTTTAAAAAGCTGAAGATACAAGACTTTGTAATTTTCCATCTGCTGGCACACATGTAGTTCATTAGTGCTCCGCTCGGAGCGTTCTGCGCTCTTTATTCCGCATGTAAATTGTACACAAGATTTGAATTAGAGCTGTCAAATCTCTGTCATACATCACCGGGGGCAGGGGCTGCGGAGAGGTCATGCCACTCAATCAGAGCGCTGCCAGGAATAACTTTTAAAACCATTGGACAATCCGTGGCGGTGGCTACACGTACATAGTTAGTCGGTGGTTTTGCAAACACAACACACAGAACTGTCCGACCAATTGCCAGTGTCGAAAAAATTGATTGATTAGCACATGGGTTGCCAGGGCCATGCAATATTCATAAGGGTTGCCAGGTCGGGCTGCGTGCGTGCTCCGCTCCGCTCCGCTCCTCGTCGGCTCATTAATATTTAGCTGGCCCGGCTCTCCGACATAATTAAAACTGACTTTTCCTAGCCGGACCAGAATGGAGTTGGGTAATGCGTTAAGTTTTTCGTCAACGTCTAATGTCTGACAGTTGCTCGAAATGATGATGACAGTTTAGATGAATTAGTTTGGTCAAGTAATGCGCTTAATTAATCCCTCTCTCGGCCTGCGAGTGTGAGTGTGCCCTGCTTCTCCCCGTTTCGGGTCAATCTCGGCCGGAACGTGTCCTACTTTCGGTGCAGCACTTTTATTGACACTTTGAAGCAGCGCAGACATAAAAAGTATATTAGTTTGAGCAGCAGAGTGTCGTAAAAAATGGCATGCTGTCTCTGTGTGTTCTAATGCAGACAAACAGCGGGGCAATAATAAGTTTCTTGTCGATGTTTTATAGCACTTTTCCCCAAACATAAAACGTCAAAAGTGTTTCAGCACTGTTGAAACGAATAATGCTATAAAGTACATTTGCCAGGTGCCTCTTAAATGAGTAATCTCCGCTGATTTTGTTAATAAGCACTTCAAAGATGCGTTTCCGGATTGAAAGCATTTCTCGGCAAATCTTGTAAGGGAAGATTCGTGAGATACATCGAATATCAATTAGTAGGGGAGATATTTCCACTCCAACTTCTCTCGCCACTCTAGGCTTTGACCCAAATTCTCTGGACACCCTCATCCTCAGCCTCAGACTGCCCCAGCAGCTGGCATCGCTTTTAGTGCATTTCCCTCTGACGCTCAAATTGCGCCATAAAAATTCATATTAATTTCGATATTAGACTCATTAACATGACTCAAGTGTCATCGTTAAAAGCCCGGAGATGGCGGCTGACATTCCCCAGTCTATAAATACGGAGGGCTTGACTCTCTATACGGATATCTGGCCCGAGTATCGGGAGCTAGTAGCCAGCGACAGAATAATTTCCCGAGAAGCGAATCAGAAATGCAAAAATAATCTCAAGAAATCGCTGTAGTAGGGAGAAGGGATGAGCAGCAGAAGTTCTGCGTAATCTACATCAGCGCGGAACAATGGAGGCGACTTGAGAGGCCACCGCGGAATATGACAATTTCGCCTGTCCGCTCCACTGTACGCTTTTGGCATAAATTGAAATCGAAATTGAAAAGAACTCGCAACCAATTTGAGAGGCCCGGAATTTGCATGCGAATGCGGAGGGCAGAATACAAATTAAATAAGAAATAGAAGGCAAAGCCAAGGGTTTTATCAAACGGAAACTGAGGCAACGCAAGCGAGTGCATCTCTCGAGATAATGCGCCACGCCGATGAATGGAATGTGTTTTTTAGAAAGTCGCAATCTCTGTCGAGCAGCTGGCTCATGAAAAATATTTAATTACAAAACACAATGAGGCCCGGGGGTTGGTGGTGTTGCATGGTGGAGCAAGTGCATCGGCTTCCTGTAAGGCCAGATGCCAGCAGTGAATTGTGGAACGTACTTCACCTACTTATCGAAAAGTTGAAAGCAACTCAGTATCGGTATCTCTGCAGCAGCTTAGTCGTAGGCGACAAGCTCGCAACTCGAAGAAGTATCGATTACATCAACAATGGCTGGCCATTCCTTATAGTTGAGGTTGTCGCAATATGTGGGCAAAGTTGTGACAATGGCAAAAGTATCTTCACTGGAACCGTAGGGTAATGGGGGAGACATTTCAAACTTAACCGAACTTCTCTGAGACGCCATTCTAATGTCACTTCTCCTTCTTTTTCCCTTCCAGGTACGTACACTTATTTTCCAACCCACTTTGCCTGACTCCAACTGGTGAGCTTTCTTGGATTCTTTTGGCGAGAGCTCTTCCCCGAAATCCAAACTTTAAAATGCATTGAAAGCAAACAGGGTAAGACAAACAGGTCACAATCGAGGGAAAACCAAGGCTTCGGACACAGAAAAATGCTTTGAAGGTCACTTGAAGGAGCAAAATCCACCCTTCAGCAAGTTATCCAGGTGTATCACAAATAAACATAACGTGTGGCATTTATATTTGTGGCAACAAATTTATTTTGCGCGCGAGGGGGCAACTGCAAACACCGGAGTTGTACATTTTCGCATTCCCTTAAAAAGAATTGGTAGCACCTAGAGGGAGAAACACAGAGAGGAGAAAGGGGGAAATTCTGCGCATTCAAAAATTGATTTTCCTGCTCAATGATAAACGTCGCCCCCCTTGGTTACGCCAACAGATACTATTTGCGTATTTGCCGAAAACGCGCTTTTCAAATTGCCGGCCAACATATTTGAATTGCGGTTTAATTAGTTAGTTGGCCAACAAACAAGCGAGCAGACAAACAGTTAGTGGAAGCAACAAATATTCACATTATTTCTATTTTTCTCGAATTACTCGGATTGTTTTCGTTTTTCGCTTTCGTTGATTGACTCACATCCGTTCATAGTACTGAAGCCCACGCGCTCGGTCGACCGATTGCTTCGGCTTCGTCCAGCGTTCAGCATCTAGCAACCAGTATCCGTATCCGTTTTGGAGCGATTACGGTGTGGGTGAGTCCGCTTATCAAGGTCCCAAAAATCCCCCACCATCGCCAGAGTTATCAGGCCAGGCAGCCATTCCGCGTCGTGGATCCGCGGAGCCAAAGCTGTAAACTGCAGGGCTCTGGCGTATCAATGTGGAGCTAATTGGGACCTCGGGAGCACGTAATCGGCTGCCGAGTGTAGAAAAGTTTGTATTTCATATGCATATTACTAATTTGTAGTTACAAATTTGACGGAGCCCCCGAATCCTCCTTCGTGCAACCAATAATTAAAAGTTGCGCAGTGCGGGGGGCTTTCGGGGCTGTTTCGTAACCAAACATTTGTTCAGATTATTTGTGCGTTCAATTAATAATAAATGTGGGCAAAGCTTAGAGCGGAACGTAAACAAAATTCCGGCTAATGACGCTTCAAAAAGAGCCTCCCCCAAAGTAGGGCGATGACAGTGGGGATTTGGCGGCTGCCGCCAAGACGGGCCACTTAATAATGGCAACTAAGTCTGAAATCGAAACAAAGCGGTAACTAAAACATGCAATATTCAGGCGAGAAATCAACGGCAAACCAATCCCCAATCCCCTGTCATGAATCGCATTTAAAGTCGCTTAAAGAATTCTCTTAAAAGCAGTGACCAAGCAAAAAATAGGACCACGGAGGGTGTGGGAGGAGCAACTACATGTAGGTGTAGTGGCCGCCGTGTTGAAAGCAAGAGATTTACAAGATTTACACACGCACTCACTCACTCGCACTCAGCCGGTCCCATGTTAAATAATAAATAGCCAAAGAAAGCCAGCGAGAAAAAGCCCTGACAAAAAGAACAGCTCATACATATGAAAAATTACGGCGGCATGCCAGAGCGTGACAAGGCATAAAAATCGAGGAAGCGGCAGACAGTTCTCGTAGCTGCGGTCGCGGGCTTTCAGCGGGAGCCATCCCCTGCAGGGCCTAATAATTGGTTATGCCAGGCCCTCAATTAAGTCCTTTAAAATGTGGGCGCTGAAGAGACAACAGCAGCAATAAACTGCTCTAAAGGGCGACTCTCACATGTACATAGGTGCAGTGGGAAAGTGCAGTAGCCTCTTGAGCAGGTCCCAGCTGGGACAGGGTAGCAGGTCGTCTTGCTAGATAAAGCTGATCGAAGGCACTCCAATGCTTTGGGCAATTTCACGGTCGAGCGAGCCAAAGGGGCGCAGACGCAGACAAAGACGCCGCTCGGTGATATGTAAGAACCAAACGGAGACAAATGACCCAGACCGGCAATAAAACGTATTGTGGGAGACGCGCCGAAAACTAGGGCGAACAGGTAAGCCGGGGCTGGGTCAACGGAAGCCGACGAACGTGAACCGTTTTCCGGTTACTTACGAAAATTATAGGTTACATAAAAACCCCTTCAGAACAGAAGACGCCTCCCAGACAGCACTCTAAACGCGAAGACAGTTCGTCAACTATCCTTTAGTTGATATTTATTTATTTATTTATTTGTTTGTTCAGTTATCGGGTTCCTGTATTGCGCCCTCCATTGTTGGCTTTCGTATTTTATTAGCCGTAAAGTACTAAAAACGGTTTAGGTGCGAGACCGCTCCTCACGCTGTCGTTGTACTTGGACAATAGTTCTTGTTGACGTTGCGTGGGGTCAAAAGTTAGGTGAAACCCAGCGGAGCGTGCCAAGACACACCGTAAACAATGAGTACTGAGTACGCTGCTTAGCCCAGTTCGTGTGCCTCGTTGGAGGCTTAAATATAGTCACAAGCGGCGTAGGACCACGGCCTATGGAAACTGCTCCACATTTATCGCATGCAACCATCGTGTGTCTAGTGTGGGTGTTGACCGGCTTGTAGGCGAAACTTTGGACTTGACAACCCCTTCCGTTTTGTCAGTTAATGAAACGCGACATGCAACTGATCCGATCTGATTAGCCTATTGACGCTCTGCCACCAAGCGGGGGATGTGGCGCGATTGGACCTGCCTTGAGGAAACCTTCACAGGCCCAGGAGACCTGCGCTATGAGGTAATGATTCTTAGGGCTCTTAGAGCGTTGCTAGACGTTCCTTGGGGTAGAGGTAGTGAATAACATTCGCCTCTTTTGATCGAGTAGAATGGATAGGTTCCAAATGAGCTAAGAGAGTAGGGAACCAGATCCGGGACTGGCGACCGCGGAATTCGCCCTGGGACATAGCGCTGAGTTGCTGTCAACGCAATTACCAACGCATGTGGAATATCCTGCGATTCACGATTCGTGATAAGGCATATAATGCTACGAGTCGAAGGCATAATGGGATACTAATAAACCGTAATACGATAGGGTCGCGATGTCTATCGGGGCTCTACACGTCGTCGACTCGCAGACCAAATTATTTATGCCCAACTAAGCCCAGTGTGGGCGGTGGCGGCGGCGGTGAGTGGGGAATATGCGTGTAATTAGTCGCAGTAGTTATGGCAGCCGCAATATAACTGGCAAGCAGATATGTCATACGTGCACCTTCTCCCGCGCCTGTTCTGCCTGTACATACATATGTGCCCTGTAATTGAATACCTCGCGTTGGCTGCACACACATCATTGAACCTTCCCGCAGGAGCCCATGGAAATCGGTCAAGCTGTCAATCAGATAGCGGCCCCTTCTCCATCTGCGGTTGTCCGTCCGTCCGCCTCGCCTCGCCTCGCCTCGCCTCGCACGTGTGGGTGTTTGAGTTTTGAGTTTCCTTGTCATGCATTTTTCATGCGCTTCGATTGCCGCCGCGGCGGCATGAGTGGAAAGCGTTATCCTAGCCGCCGCGCCGGCTCTCTGCCTCAAATGAGTATGTGGCTATAAATATATAGCGTTTACTGTTAACAAATTGTTGCGTGTGTCTGTTTAATTCAATTTAATTGGTAATGACAACAACGGGACTGGTAAGGCGAACTGTAATCAGCGGACACAAAGGGTTCCGTTCCCCTCGCTCCGGTGGCGACTTTCAAATGACTTATGGATGGACGTGGAAATGGATATGTTTAGACACTGTCGTTCCCGCTTTCCGGCTTTCCCGCTTCTAGTAATGCACTTTTAATCGCTCGAGGCATTCCACTCGTAACAGCTTTCTCCCCCGCTGCGGCAGAGAGCTTTTGGGAATTTTCGGGAATTTGTACAATTTATTTGCATTAATGACTCTTAATGCCTGTCTCTGCAGCATCTTTCGTTGTTGTTCTGGACGATGTTGGGCCAGCGACAGCGACATAAATTAGACAAGAGAAAAGGCAAATGGGAAAACAATTGTTCAGCCAAAAGAAAACATAAAGAACAGGGAGAGCATGTCATTAACACGCACAGCATTCGGAGTTTGGGATTTGGATTCGGGGACGGAAGATCAACAGAGAAACTGACATTTTCTTCTTGATCCCCGAGGGATCTGTCGTCGAAAAAATGCCCCGTCAAATGTTGTTTTAACAGCTTGTGACTCTGGTCTGGTGGATACCGATTGTTTTCACAGTTGCATTCGACATTTTGACTTTATCACGTATGAGGAGGGAACTTTTGTTTTAATGCCCTTAATTTGCTCTCTATGGCTTAAAAAGTTGGCCCCTCGCATTTTCAATTTTGCAGTCAGCCAACAAAAATTTCCACGTACGGAGCAGCTTAAAATCAGACAAAAGTTTCCACGATTAGGTGGCCATTAGCACATACCCCATCCTCTCCAGCCACATGGTAAAAAGTTGGGACATTAATCACGCTGCACTTTTTTGGGATTTGGATTGGGATTGGGATTGGGCTGCTACTGGTGGAATTTCGGTTCCGAGCGGACTTAGACTTTCGATAGCGCAAAGTTGTTGGAGCTTCATTTGCATATCGCACCCGGAAGTTGTCAGCCCGAGTCCGCCCACATTTGGTCAGAGTTCGTTCCATTCCAGACAGAGCAAAAGTCACATTGGATTAGAAACTAAATTGTGCGACATGTTTTTGTTGCTCTCGCTAGTTGTCCACCCTCCCATTTGCTTTTATATCAATGCTATAGGAAACGCCATTAATTTGGATACATTGGTAGTGTAGGTTACAGTTATAGCTAATATTGGAGCTTGGTCTTTGCTTTTTAATTGAAATTAATTAAAATATACAAGGCGGTTTCTTGTAAAGCATTTAAAGGAAGAAAAGGCACATTAAACTGTCAAAAGCAGATCTGATTTGCTGGTTAGTAAATTTCTTTATTTCTCCATTCATTTATACTGTTCATTCAATGCACGTTTAGTAATGATTAGCCACAAAGGTGTCCGTGGGGCTTGCCTCGTCTTCTGCGCTTGTTATCCATTTGGTCGTGCAGTGTCCCTCGTCCGGAGCCATGCTTCCATTCGGGTACAAGCTTTACGGCATGGCCACAAACAGAGACAAATGTTTTTTAATTAAACCCCAAGCAATTACAGGCGACGCAAGTCAAAAGGCGGCCACAAAGGGGAGCAGGCTGGGGAACTTGAATTTGGGCTGAGCTGAGCTGAACCGAACTGAGGTGAGGATGCGTTTTCGGGGATGGGCGGGGGAAGGTGACACCTCGTACAGTTTACACTCGAACTGACAGGAAAGAGGGCGGCGGCTGTGGGGGCGCCTGCCACATGCCTCTGTGGCTTTGGGCGGCACTAATTGATGTGCCAGGCCGAGCTCTCTATCCACCGCACTCCGTCCTGCAGATGCAGCTGAAGACAAGGCAGCTGCAACAGCTGCCTATAGAACGGAAAGCGAAGAACGAGAGAGCGAGAGAAGCCTGCCACAATTTTCTAATTATACGCAAAATTTTATGCCAACAAAAGCAGCACACACAAGCTGCCTAGTTGCCTTGGTGGGGCGTGTGGCGCCAAGTTCTATGCAACTGCGCAGGGAGTGTGGCAGCTGTTGCAGTGGCAACCATAACGAGGGTCCCAACCATTTTGCAGCTGAGCAGCCGGCAACACAGTCCACAACCCTTTCGGGCGGGGCTTAAATTTTGCATTAGTTCGATTTTCATTCCATTTGCAGGCAGAACGTTTTTGGCATACATTTTTTAAAGCAACGCAAGCAGCATGCGTGCTTTTTGGCTGCTGCCGCTGCCGTCCCAGCTGTTGGGCAAACACTATTCGAAGGCTCTCCCGATTGGCTTTGCATCATTTTTTATGGCAATGTCAAAACTCATTCATAAATATGCACACAAAATCCCCGAGAGCAACAGAAATCGTCTAACAAAAACTGACAAATGACAATTAATTGCTGCCCTAATGAAGGTTGAACGTCGCCGAATGAAGCGCTGGCGGAAAGACAAACAAACGGGTTATAAAGCGCGATGGAGCATTACGGGGAAAAAAGGAGAAATAGAAATAGAAAAATAGAAAAAGCCAAAAGTCAAAGCCCACAGAACCGAGGCTCCGTACCGAGCCGGACTCTGACTGGGAATGGGGCGTGCCAAGACAAAAGACAGACTCTGGGAGCAACAACAAAAACCCGAAACGCAAATTGAATTCGGTGAGAAAGACAAAGAGAAACCTACGACCACAACAGAAAAAGGGGACGCTTCATTAGGTTTTCGAACGGTTTGCGCTTGAGATGACACCGGGCGGGAGACAATCTCGGAACTGGGAACTCGGAACCGCAACCAATCCAGATGCATGAATGTCTTTAAGCTACAGTTCAATCACTCAAGCCAAAGACAATATAAAGAATAAGATGCGAAGCGTCCACCGTTATTCATATGTTATATACTTGCTATCTTAAATATTTAATAATTGGGTTTTAGTGGTATTAACGCATATTTTTTCTTATTTTATTACTCCCTTGACTGGCTCCTGAATTGAGCTTTGAACAGGCTCTGGCAAACTAAAAGTTGATTTTCAACTTAATTATCAGTTAGCATCTGTGCTCGGCGCAATGTTGCAAATACTGAGCAGAAAGGGGGGCTATTGCTGCAGCGCTGATGTTTTAATTGAGTTTCCTCCAACGCAGCTGAGCTCCAGACGCTTCACTGGAAATCTTCAAGGAAAAGTTGCACAAGTTAAATAATTGCATTACACTAAACGCTGTAACTTGTCCAAATGGGATGGCGATGGCGATGGGGTGGGATTGGGACTGGGATTAGGATTGGGGCGAGTGGGCAAATCCCAGCAATAACCATAACAATGGGTAGCATTTCGCTGCTGCCCAGACTTTTGCCATGTGCAGTGAACAATAAAAATTAACTGGAGCATCAATAACAATGCAAAAGCCATAAAATTGGTGCTAACAATGTGGAGCATCGCTCCGGCGCCCCTTCTATTCCGCAAAATATATTGCAATTTTGTAACTGATAAGGGACTGGGCAGGAGCTGGCGCGGATCCGTGTGCATTCAAAATTCGGATGTTGGTTTTCTGATTCGAGTTTTTATTTTCGCTGGGGTGTCATAAAAATTGATGGATGCCCCGGACCCCCAACGCTGCACAGCCCCCACAATGGAAATTGATGAGTGCAAAAATTTGAGATAATAAAATTTATATTTTACTAGCTGCAATTTGTTGTTTGCTGCCACCTAACTGGAGCAGCTCGAACGGCATTGGCAGGAACACAAACCATAAATAAGAGCCGAAATGACAAGTATTTATAGAGCAATCGAAACAGTTTCTCCTTGATTAAAAATCGGGACAATTGTTGTGCAGACCAGAGCCCGAGGTAAGCTCGGACATATAGACGTTAATGTATATACAAACTGGGATTCGAGTTTCGATGGGATTCGGCCTTTTGTGTCCAGCTGGGAAATTGGAGAACTCACTGCTGGAATAAAGGATGTCAAGGACATCAAATCGCAGCAATTGAACTGTAAGGAAGCATTGCCAACAAAATGACGATTGCAGTTTCTTCCAGATTTCTTTATTTTTCCCATTTTTTGTCGCTCATTCCAGTGTCATTTCTCTTGGCATTTCTGCTCGATTCTTTTTTTTCGGTCACTTCACTTGTCATAACGACAAAGTCAGGGATTGTTCAGAAGGAATGGACAGGGAGGGCAAGAGAGCTATCGCTGCCCCTTGTCACCGGACGAATAGTTTCCCCTCTTTTTCTTCCAATCAATTGCAGAGGAATCCTTGAGAGGGTTCGCTGAACTGCTTACAGAATATGTGACTTCCTTCTCACCCAATATTTACATAATTCCTCTATGATTCAGTCCCTCCTCGGTGGAGTGTGATTTTTATGGCCTGTTATTACTTGCACGGCAAATGCAGTGGAAAACCCGTGCGCCGAAGGAAGGAAGGGTGCTCCATCTGGCGATAATTTATGCAATTTTCGGTTTGTTTTGGCTCTGAAACGGGTCCTGGCAGCCAAATCCATTTTCAATGGCCGCTCCTAAAAATGCGGCAATCGGCTCTAAGGGAGGATGGTGGACAACAGAGTCGTAAACATGATTTCTAAAAATTGCTTTCGTCGCATTTCCTCGACACATTTGGCAGTCGTTCAAGACGCCAAAAGCCCTCGCCAAGAATCCCTATAGGCCAGCACTTAGGAATAAGCCGCATGCGAACCCATTTGAGCGACACGACTAACCAAATTATTCCGTTTGCTTATTCTAATTGCAGGTACGTTCAATTCGCCAGATGTCCTGAGCCCAGGATCAAGCCATCCGTGAAGAGACCCCGGGTCGGACGTCGGGTCTTATCGCTAAGTGACCTCTTGACTGGACGCACAGGCATCAATTGCTGTTGGGTTCATAATTTCAATTGTCTTAAGCTGCTTTGGCAATTAGGCGCCACAGAGTAGTGTCCTGCAGCACAGGACTATCGACCGATTCAGCTCCACTGACTGCCCACAAACAGAGAGAGCTGCCAACAATGGGGATGGGTGATAGATGGGAGACAATGAGCTAAGTCCACTAACTAACTAACGAACTTATAAACCAAACAAAGCCGCGGGTCATTCAGGCCAGCGAGGAGCAAGTGATAATTTAACACGTACGAGACGACGGCCAACCAGTCCGAGTCCAACTGCAAGTCCAAGTCCAGGTCCAGCGCCCAGTCCGACATCAGGTCCTAGTCCAAGCCGCAGTCAGAGGCACGTCGCATGTCTCATCATAATCAAGTGATGCCAGCCAGCGGCATAAATGTCAACGATTTGATAATGGAAACGGAGCTTCGATGGTGGTGGTGGCGTGACAAATTCCTAGCTGGTCCTTGAATGCGACTCGCCCGCCCTGCCACCATTAGTTGCCATTTGTTTTGGTTGGCAAGAACCAGAAGAGGACGGACAAGCGAACGAGGGAAAAAACTCAAAGACAAATATTTGAGAAATTGCACAAGAAAATAAAAGCTGTTAATATCGGGGGTCGGGGCACCATAGATGGACCATCATCATCCACCACTTTCGGATATCGATTTACCAGCCGCAGAGAGGCTCTGGCTCTGGCTGTGGCTCTGGCAAGGGGAAGTCTTGGGGGAAGCTGGAGACACACTCTGAATAACGGTTTATTTAGCAACTTTTTGTTGCGCTCATATTTACTTAATACATTCTGTTGAAATTATACCAGCCAGAGAGGCAGCCACCACCACCAAGTCGCGCCCCTCATAACTAACACATTTTGTTTGGGAATTTCCTTTTCAATCAATTCCCCCCAATGTGTGTGCGAGCGTGTGTCTGTGTTTGCATTTATTACTCGCTTTCATTGGCATTTATTTTGGCCACCCCCCTCGCCCCTCGCCCGGCCAGCGGGAGGGGCTAAGTGCTGTGGGCGTTCCAACTGCCATCAGCGGGGGGCCACATTCTCGCTGGCAATCTTGAAGCAATGTCCTCAAGGGTCCCTTGCAAATGGCAGAAGAAACTTAAAATTAAAGAACCCAGCTCGGGAATCCTTTGAGGAGAGCCTTCGCCTTTCCTTCGGCAACTCAGCTGGCTCAGCTGTTGGCCCTAACTCAATCTCGTTCTACCCCCACTCCCCATCTCTCCTCTGTTCACTGATTACGACTTTCTTCTCCATTTTCCCTTCTGCCTTCGGCCTTCAATTTTCTTTTCTGCCCTTACTTATTTGGCCAACTAAATCGACTTTGCCTTTGTGCCGCGCACACAATATGGAATTTCTATAAGCAGAGATAAGTACACATATGCATGTATGTTGTGTTGTATATTTGGGGAGCACGGTGTGTACCTATAGACCACATGGGAGACCTCACCAGGACTCTCACCCTCACCCGCACCCACACATACACTTACGATTTCAATTTGTTCGCTTTAATAATTCACAATTCAATAAATGCTAACAAATTGACATTGTCCAAAAGCCCAGAGAAAGGACGAACAAGTTTCTATGGATTTCAGTGTGCTCCGTTTATGGCAGCCGACAACGACCAACAACAACCCCGTAATCATGTGAGGGTGCCCGGGGGTGGAGTCCGGGAAAACCTACCAATTACGTAGCCGAGGAATTAACTTGAGCGACTTTTATGTCAATTCAATACATTTCATTTACTCCGTGAAATCTTATGTAGCCAAAGGGAGGAGAATGGGAGATGGGCATGGGAATGGGAATGGGAATGGGGAGCACAGGGAGAGAAGGAATCTGGGGAGGATTGGAATTGGTGGTAATCGCATCTAAGCATATTTTCAACGTAGTTTTTGCGCAAATTCTCGGTAAAATTAATTTGTAATTTTAGTGACTCCGAATCCCGAATCCCTGGATGCGTCGCCGTCCCTTGTTCCGCCATCTTTTCGCATATCCTGCGGCAGTGCTGACAAATTATGTGCAAATAAATTGCTTTTTGTTAAGTGGCTTTGCATAAGAAGTTAGAACTTGTGGTTCTCCGTCCCCGCCCCATTGCGTCAGCACAGCTGGAGGGGATTCCTTGTGCGTCCTCCCAGTCAGTTGTCTGTCCTCCGTCGATGCCTTGGATGGCTTGGCATTATTTGATCTCACATGAATATTTAAGCCGGCAAATATTGCCTGCTGAGATACAGGGACACACAGGCACACACACACGCACCCTCTCGCACTTGAGGCACATTCAATTTATTGCTATTAATAGTGCGGTATATGCATTTCGAATGCTTTTTATCGGGTCTTTCACTCAAATATTAACCATTTCTGCCAAGGACCATCCCTTGGGGTTCCATCTCTGATTAGCAATTTTCAGGAGCAGTGGGAGACGGACGGGGCCGACCCAAAAGCTAATTAAAGGTGAGTGAGAGAGGGGCAGGTGAGGCCGAAACAAAGGCGGACAAATGTATCGGAAATATAAATGACAATCGTTGGGAATCGGGGTCACCACTTGGAGGTTACCTTATCGATTTTCTCCCTGGGAGATTCTTCGATTGATTAGTGAGCGCATTGCACCTGTAATCTATCAACGTCTCTGTAAATTGCCATGAAATTTACACTCGTTAACATAACAAAGAACGCCGGTCTACGGCAAAATCGGCTTAAATGGCGCTAGCTTAGGCACTATCTAAATTTTGATTATTAAAACTCGTTACAACCGAATTCTCCATGCTCATTAGAAGACAAAGCCAACTCCGAAGAAACGTTCAGCTAGAATTGTTTCGATAATAGAATAACGCGGAGAGCAAGCCGTTTCTTTTTACGAATTCTGCGTAGAACTTGGAGTCGAAGAGGAGACCATTGCGGTTGGAGCTCTATATAATTAATTATTATGGCCGGCAATAGAGTCGGTCGTTCGGAGGGAGAGCAGGAGAACATTGAACGGTTTCCAGACACCGCTACCTGCGAACCGAGCCCAGCCAAACCCCCTGCCTGTGCAGAGTCATTTATATTAATTTTAATAACATTGTTAAGCCCGAGCACGCTTAAGACTCGGTCGGACGAAATCTAGTCCCGGGCTGAGAGAGTCGGGTGTTAACGACGAAACACTTTTGGGTCTATGAATTTTTGAGAAGCTAATCAACGGAGCAGCCCATCGAACATGCTCGATGTTTCACTACTTCTGGTTCATGGCGCATATTAAAAACAAATTAGCGTTTGTACTCTTTACCCAACATTTGTTTCGTCCGGCGACCAGGAGGTCGGGTGGTGGGGACCAAATACACATATCCGCCGTGATTCCAAATGCTAGTTTCGGTTGCGTGACAAAACGAATGCATATTATGGGAACGATAAATTTGATAAATTTTGTAATTTTAGCACTGCCATTAGCATGAAAATGGTTTTTAATTGACACATAATCAGCCCCAAAAAACTGGTTAGTTACACTCCGCGGGCAGTTGCTGATTGGCCCCGACAATGATGATCACAACCCCGTCTGTAGCCATCCCCCAGCCTCATTTTATTTCGGCTGAATGGCGAATTAGCCGCCCTTGTTGCAGCTTCAGCCAACATCCTTCTTCGGGGCATTTGACTTTGACTTAACCTTGAAGAGACTGGGAGGCGGGCGTTCCAACTGACAGTAACAGCAATCGAAAGTTCGGCATATTAATTACTTTCGTGTTCCTCGAGGAGAACACCCTGCGATAATGACCAAGCCAGCGGGAGTGAAAGGCGCAGGCCGCAGGCCGGAGGAAGAGATAGCCACGGGCTCTGGCCAGAATGGAGCTGGCCACTCGTGACTCGTCACGTGCCCATCCCTGGCCGGCGTACTTAGCACTTCTCGCCCCACCGAATGGGGGAAACCTCAACCAGCATGCCACCGAAGAGGGCCGAACGCTGTGGCGGTAATTAATCATCATTAGATTTTCGTAAACGGAGCGGATTTTAAGTGGGATTTGCAGCTCAGACGGAGACGGCGTGGCATCTCTCGCCCGGGTAGGACTCTATCAGGGGTCGTCCTCCCCCGAACATGCTCATTTAGTAATGTTTTCTTCGTCCTGGGGAGCACCATTTATCCTGGATGCTTGTGCATTGACAGCTTGGGTCTGCTTATCTGTCCTGCGTTTGACATTTAGCATTAAAAACGCTTTAATAATAACGCAATAATAATAAGGACGCCTCTATCTGTCGGTCTGTAGCAATCTTAGCAGCACTTCGGACTCCCGGAGCCGGCTCTCGGCTAGATATTTATCATTTCATCAATCAAACGGCGGACAGATGGGTGGCAGTGGCTAGGATTTGCGATAACTTTTCATCATTTCACTTGGCCCGACTACAATTATCCGAAAAAGCTCAAGTTCAGATGCGGGATGGGTGCTCTTGAGAGTCCTTCAAAGCATCATCAATCTCCCTTAGCCGGGTAAGCAAAAATGGCGGACAGGAAACAAAACTTATCAATTACAATGGACACTGCGGGGGCACTACACACGCCTAAAACCCCCAAATGCATGTCATATTTAAAAAGCCAATGCCACAAATAGCCAGGCGAAGAGCTTTTGCACAAAGGCGCTGGGCGCCCTTGGCTTGGCTTTGTCATACATACATAGGTTCTCGTTAAAGCGAAAGAGTCTCCTCTCCCGGCGCCCCAGTTCTCTTTGTGGCCTGCATTTGAGTTATGACTTAAGCTGACATTTCATTAGTGAGCATTAAGTGTTCTGCGAATGAGTTCAACAGCAGCGGGCTGTCATCGTTGTCTGCCACGATGAGCTCGCAGCTGAACGAAGAAGAGGAGCTAGAGCTGGAGCTGGAGCTGGAGGGGAGTGCTGCAGAGTTCGCTGGTTGTCTTCCAGAGCTCTGCCCTTGGTTTAATTAGTCGCTGTCCGGCTGGCCATAATGCGGCATTCACACGGAACCGTTGACCCAGTTCTCCGCGGCCTCCCATCCTGTGCGCAGCCTCGGTTCCGCTATTAATTAAACACGTTATTTATCAAGAGCGCAGGGTTTAAAGTACCGAGGAGGCAAAAACTGAACAAATGGTGGCTATTTGTTTATCGATTTCCTACCTATCCGAGTCGGATTTACTTACAGCGGAGTAACAGCGTAGCACTGGCCCTTATCAATATGAATATCTGAACACTCGTTGGCCCTGCGTGAGTCGAACAGAGGAGGTAAGGGTATAATATAAAAATAAAGTTCGCATTCTAAGGAAATGAGCTCCGACCAGGTCCTGCTCAAGTGGGCCTCTCGAGTGGTTGGCACCGCCACTTGGAGCTGAATGGAGCTGGCCACGGACCGACTCAATGGCTGGCTGGCCTGGCGGACTCACTGGCTGGCCGAATGGATGAATGAATGAATGAATGAATGAGTGGGGGAATGAACGATTTGCATGTACACAAAACATTTGCGCAGAACCGGGAAGCAAAAAATGTGCAAGCCGGGCCAGAGTGGAGGGAAGCGAGCCGGGCCGCAGGAAGAAGGAAGAACTCAACTCGACTGCAGGTCAATTAATTAAGGCTAAATTAAGTGCAGCTGTGTAGTGGTCGAGTGAAGGATCTCCGGCTCCTGCCCCAGCCCCAGCTGCTGCTGCTGCTGCTTAGCGATTCGAGTGGCAAGATTATAAGCTCGTGCCCGGCCTGAGCAGAAGGCATAAATCCTAGACCCTCTCTCCTGCTCGGAAATGCTTTAGTTCGTTGACCGGAAGTTGGTCAACACAGTAAGTAATGCCTAGTCGGAGTCCTCGCTGCAGTCCTGGCATGTGCAGATAAGCCTGGGCTGAGGGTAGTGGGGAGTTGCTATCGGAACTGTTTTGGCATACAAATGAACTCTCAAATTGACAGAGAAACATGGACAGGAAGTGCTAGGCAGCTAAATCTGGGGCAGCTAGAGGACTGGGGCCAATCATCCACTCGCCCACGACGATCGCACCTCGTAAAGATCAATTTGAGCTGCTCCAGAAGCTAGTCTTGAGCCCACTCTGCCGCTCCTTGGGTCGAACAATGGCTCAGCAATGAACATAATGATAACCCTCAGCAGCCGCAACAACAAGCAATAACGACGGGCACAATAAAACTCAATAAGCGAATGAACTATGTAGAGGAGGAGGCAGACGCAGGCGGAGCGAAGCCACGTCATATTTCCATGCACTCTAAAGAGGAGCAGGAGCAGGACAGGGCAGTCGCAATTTACGATGGCAGGGGAACTGGACAATTGACTTGCCCCGTGGCATAGTAGGTGTACAGGAGCAGGAGTGGGAGCAGGCAGGGAAGATGTCTGCGAAATGTTTGCAGCGATAAATTAAAGCATACTAACTAACCACAGCGCGGCGGAGACTGCAGTTTCTCTGGCACAACAACGAAATAATGGCAAATGAAGCCGTAGGAGTTGCATTCAGGCATTCATTCAAATGAGGAGCGGGTATCGTGGCAACGCAGATGACCACGTGACACGGTCGACCCAGGCTCCGGAGAGTGCCCCACACGAATGCCTTATCCCGATCTCCTCACGTTCGCATCTTCATGCACTGGGAAGGGGAGCCCACGCGGAGGCACGTTCACATTCATTCAAATTGCAGCTCCTCCCGGCGTGGTCATTGTTTGAAGCTCCGTTGCAGCCGCTGCGCCTGCGCAGTAATTTATTTCATTTATATATCCTTCTCTCATACTGCGTTTTTATTATCATTGCATAAGCACAAAGAAAAATGCGAATACGCCTCTCATTGTTGGACTGGCAACTTGCAACTGGCAACTGGCAACTGGCAACGGGCAACCTGCAAGTCGCGGCTTTCGAAGCCAGAAAGCCATTAGCCGGAGACCTCAACCCATGTTTCTTGCTGCCAGTTGCTTGTTCCTTGTCTGACATGTGCTTGCGGCTACTGGGCACAACAGGGCGAGGATGAAGAGGGCAGAATGCTTCCTACGCCGCGCTGGTGATTTCGTAGGGGCTGCCAAAAAGGCCGCTCTCATGTTCTGACGAGGCCTGATATGGATGTTTAGCCGCATCAGCTCTTGATTGGTTTTCTGGGCGGCCAACAGGTTGAGCTGGGCTCTTATGCAACGCCCAAGAGGCGGCGAGGCACCTGCTGTGCGCCAAATCGGAGGAAAACTGCATTTTTATCAAATACATAACTCAGTCAAATTTCTCCCCAGCAATATGCTATTTGCATATCAATTCGAAAACCATTTCACAGTTTCACGCTGCGCGACCCACAGAGATTCCAGTATAAATAGATGATAATTGGCCCGTGGAGGCAAAAAAAAATGGGATTTGAGACAAAAAGTGGCGCGGAAAGTGTCAGGCAACATGACAGTTGACATCTTTCACATATCTCAGTCGCATCCGATATCGCATCGGGGCATCTTGTTCGCTGCAGCTAATTTCTTCTCACTTCTCGGCTTGGTTGTGTAAGCCCGGCTGATTTGAATTTTCCGTCGTTAGCATCACAATGGCGGCAGAAGAGTTATGAAGGCTGTAGGCATTCATTAGGAAGACATTTAAATAAATTTTCGAATTTTCACCGGATAGTGAATCGAAAGTGGAAGACCTCGTTCATTATCGTTTGATAATTGCGACATGAGATAGGGCGCAATTCAACTTTATTTCTACATTGATTAATGATTGACAGAAAATTCGATAAAAACAGAGTCCCTAAAAACTGCCCATTAAAATTCAATGCCCCTGATTCTTGTTGTCACTTCGCCATTAAATTTGCTGCCAAAAACAGCTTTGCTGCCAGCCAAATAAAATTCGTCAAAAAATTTTCATATTTTTAAATGTGCAGAGACGACACGTTCACCAAAATAAACAGCCATTGTTTGTAATGCACAGCGAGTTCTGCAACTGACAGTAACACAAAAACGCCCGAAAAGAAACAAATGCTGGAAATAAGCAAAATAATATAAATAAACCGAGTGCGGTTAGCCGCAGTGTGTAACAAATTAAATTATTGCACGAGCAATCAGCAACACTGCATTTTGTCAGTGTTTAAGACAAAGCAATTTAAAATGACATGACGGCAAGCTTTAAATTTTCAACTCAAGCTTAAACTCACGAATCCTCTCTCTTTTATATTCCAGGTATGTTGGATGATGGCCTCCTCATTTTCTGGGACGCGTGAGTTTGAATTGTGTTTGCAAACAACATTTCCCAACATAATTAATGAATAGCTTTGCAAACTAGCTCTACCCTTGCGATCTCACTTTCGCTTTAAGGCTGCCAGGTGAAGCCAATAAGCCAAAGTAACTGGGTAAACACATGTCCCAGCACCGGCGGCCAACAATTTTTAAACAAGATAGAAAACACCCGGGAACATGTGTACACAAAGATACACAGTCCCGCACACGGACTTAAACTCTGTGAAAATAGTTGCCATAAAGGCAGCAGGAGCAGCAGCAGCAGCAGCAGCAGCAGCAGCTTCGGCGGCAAACAAGCTTGCTACACGTGTTGGTGGCTTGTCACGCCCACTAGCCCAACGCCCACTGCCCACCACCCACAGCCCTACGCCCTCCACCCTCCGCCCTCCGCCCGCCGGCTCCTGCTATTGTTATTATTTATGCGAGCCAAACAGCAGCTTCCGTTTGTGCCACATGCGGCTGGCAGAGGCATGCAGCAGTAGGGCAGGAGGAGGAGGGCTGGGAAAGGAAGCGGAGAGCATTTAAAAAATGCACGCAGCGGAGGCCTTGACTGCAATATGTTGCCTAACAGCAGGCGCCCGTCCTAGCTGCATTTTTATAGATTTTTTTACCAGGTCAGCGGAGTAGACAAGTGGCAGAGCGGAGGGGGCCCGGGCCCCGTCTCGTTGGCTTGTTTAACATTTTTCAACAATTTCCTTAATCACGGGTTAGGAACCAGTCCCTCCCTAGCGGCACAGCTGCTGAGCGCACCCTTTCCCCCTGCAATGCCATTAAAAGTCAACAGTTTTCCTTTTCCATTTTTTGTTTGTCTGCTAGTGTGTGCGTGTGTGTGTGAGTACGCCTTAAGTTATGCTACATTTGGCGGCTGTTGCTGTTGTGTTGCCCCTGCAACATTTTAATTGCTTTACATAATGCAACAGCGAGGGCTGCAACTCGTGCTCTGCTTCCTTTTGCCTTTTGCTTTTTCCATTTTAATGTTTCTGCACTGCAGTTTTTCATTATTTTTAATTGTTTGTGCAGCCGTGTGTGCCGCCACTAAAAAGTAGTGAACCACGAGCCCCGCGACCCGAACGATTGCTAAATTCATTTCATGAAAACGCAAATCAAAGCCGTGGCAGACCTCTTGAATTGAGTGTTGCGATTGGACAGGCAAATTACAGGGAAATTGTGTGTCCCTGCAGCCCGGCCGCGCTGCACTCGTTCCTTTCGTCAACATCATTATTCACATGCCTCGCAGCCTCTCCAGGGCAAACTTCCCGGCTCTGCTCCACGCAGCATAATTACCAGCAACAACTTTTTGCTTGCTGTTGCCCCTGCCTCCAGCTCCTGCCCACACCGTTTCACCATCACCATCGCCATCACAAACAGGATCAGGCAGAATAACAGCAACACCAGCAGGCTGGGGCAGACTCGAAAAATGCTCCTGCCCAGCAAAAGTTCCTTGAGACGTTCAGGACTCAGAAACAGAAACAGAAGCAGAAGCATTAATAAAACCGCAAGTTTCCACCCCTTAAAGGCAGGAAAAAAGAAACTGAAAGTTTCGCCACTTTTCAATTTCGGGAGCACTTCAACTCCACCCCCAGCAGGGCAGGGTCAGTGCGAGTGTGTATCTGGAGTCGGAAAAGAACTTCAAAATTTAACGGCTCTCCAAAGTCCACTAAAAGCCGGAGCGGAATGAATCCTCAAAAAAAAGAGCAGTGCAGGAAATTTAAATTATATTAGGAAAAATGAAGGGCCTTCGAGTTGAACGGAGCTCGGTCCTGGGGCCGCTTGGACTCTTGTCGTCAGTGCGAATAATAAATAAACAAAACGACAAAGCTCAAAGCTGGAAATCCACACAAAGAGCCACTTGACCAGGGCAGAGGCAATTGAGAGTGGAAAGACGACATGGAAATAGAATGAAAAGTTCGCTTTCAAGTCGCTCCAATTAAAGTTGCCCAGAGATGGGAGCAGAACGTTGGATCCACGTCCCCAGCCCGCCCAACCCCCATTCCATCATATTTCGCCCACACCCCCAGATGTTCCCACATTCGTAACGCGAAACTTGTAATGTATACATGGCAGACATTCCATCAAAAAAATAACCTCACCGAAAAGTTTTCTATGTGCGCTCGCATTATTCCCTTCAGCTCCCCCGACCTCTGCATGACGAGAAGTTTTCCACTCTCTGCCGCTGCTGCTGCTGCTGCTGCTGCTGCCATACTGTTGTTGTTGGACTTCGATAATGATTTGTTCTTGTTCATGTTTCGCGTTTGCATAGCAACTTTTGTCAGCTGGCAAATTGAATGAGATTGCTGCCAAAGATGGAATCCAATTAGAATTTGAATCAAAATAGAAAAGTTCCTTTGAAGCAGCAGCGGAAAAAATGCGAGCACCGAGCAGGGAGCACGAGAGCATTAAAATCTGTCTAATTGCTTTAACCAGTTGGGAATTCTAAAGGCCCCCAAAGTCGTTGTTGTCTCCAGCCGAGGCTCAATTTCACCCACTCACTCCTTCGTCTTTCTCTGGCTGCCATTGTTTGAGTGGGAACAAAAGAAAGAGTCGCAGCAGGCCAAGAGGAGAAGAAGGAGACGGCAAATCTGGCCGCAAACTAAACCCTCGAGTGGCCAAAACACACACACTGATACAGAGGCACACTCGGCCACAGATGAAAGCAAGTCGAGCCAAATAGCTGGGTTAGGTTAGGTCATGTTGTCAGCTTGTTGCACTTGGCCCGGGGCTCATTAATAGAGCGATTATTTTTTCTGTTCGTTTTCCACGCCCACATGCACAGTTGTGGTGGGAAAAATAGGTTTTCTAACTGAAACTAAGTTCTGTTCAACTCATTAGGACTAAGACTTTTCCAGAAATTCGTAAGAAAGTTAAAATATGCTAAAATAATACTAAAGGCAATATAAAGAATAAGATACGTAACGTCATACAATTTCAAGCGTGAGTTGGATCCAAACTCTCTTGTGTGCGTAATGTATCTTATTTTATACACTTTCCTTAATAAAACATGTTGATTGTGTTTATAGTAATGATTATTTAAAGAAAATAATTTAAATTAATCAAACATAACTTTTCCTTTTTTTTTAACGAATAATATAAGTTATTTGCTCTTTAAAAAAAGTGTATATGCATTTCGTGACCGCTGCTGTGAGCCCTGGGACGTGTGTGGGCGCCTAACTCTTGACTTGTGGCGCGTCGCCTCCTGGGGTCGCTTGTTGACACTCATTGAGACAAAAGTGCTTAACTGCCTGCACTTTTCCGAAGAAACTACGATTGCGCCAGTTTCCTCTTCCTCGCTTTTACATTGGCTTTTGGTCTGTTCTTCCTTCTTCGCTCACACACACACACACACACACACACACGGAGATAAAGCTTTTATTTTCTGCTTAATTTGTTTGTAGGCTTTTGTGTCGCGGCTGCCTGCCACAATGGTGGCCCCCCTCACTTTCTCTTGCTCTCACGGCCCCCCGTTCTCTGGGGCCTCGCGGAAATGTGTTGCATAACTGAAGGCGTTCGCGAAAAATGTCAAGCACCTCGGCTGGCATTACGACACGTACAGAAAAGGCGAAGAAGGTTAAGCACGCCTGACACGCTGTGAATTATGGCCAGCCGAGAAGGCGAGACGTGGAAAAGTAGAGCGGCAGCGGAAGAAGTAGAAGAAGTAGGAAAAGTGTGTGTTTTGGCCCCTTGGCTGCCACTTTGAAATGTTAATGAGCCGCAAGCAAATGTCAGTTATCTATAGCCTACTTTCGGGCGGCAGACGGCAAGAACTTTACGCTGCATTTCCTCCTCCACACCACACCACACCACACCACCCACAAAAGCAGCACTTATAATTTGGGTGTAATTCCAGCGAATCGAAATGGAAAAGGACGAAGGGCCGACCCACTTTCGCTACGATGGCAACTGGCAAATGCGCCAAATATAGCGTTAAATTAGATTTCAGTTTCGCCGCTTGTTCAACCATTCATTTGCCCGAAAACTTTTGACTACTGGGCTGCGTCGGAGCAAATAAATCTTGAGAACTCGCTATTGCCAGAAACTGTCAGTTGACGTTTATTACATTCGCGCTTGACAAAGAACCCAAAGTTATGCCAGGGACCCGCTCGAGCGGGCGCTTTAAGGCTTAAAGAGTTTGCAGGGAAAGGGTGGCGCCGCGCTTACTACTCACTACTACGGCAGAGAAGAAACTGCAAAGTATCGTCTAATAGGATTAGCGGAGAAGGGGAGCTGCCGGCACTGCACTTGCCACTGCTAAGCAGGCTAAGAGGCGGCGAAAAAATGAACTCAAATCGGCTGGCTTGCGGTTTTGGGGCCGTCGTCTTGTGAACTTTGCATGCCGCAAAATCAATTAAGCCGCGTCGCGTCGCTTCGTGTCGCCTCACCAGGAACAAAACCCGGGGCTGGAAAGGCGGCATATCAGAAACTGTCAGAGTTAGTTTTTGGTGCAGGATGGCTTCTGGCGAAACGGGGTCACTGCTGAAACTTGATTAGAACCGCCGCAAAGTAGGCTGCAGCAGCAGCAGAAGGATTTGTCGGCGAGGCATCAACACGGCAGAGAGAAGCAGGCTCGAGTCAAAGCTTGATCCTCGCCAGCAGCGACTTTCGGGTCGGGGCCAACTAGCATACAAAATGAAAATCAAGGCAAACAATGCGTAAACTTCTTGTTTTCCTTCGCCAGGCTCCACCTATCCCTCGCTGGCGGCCCGTAAAAATATTCGCATCGCGTGTCTTTGGCTTTTTACCTTTATGTCGTGTTTAGCATTAGCGTGGCTCCCAGCCACACATCCTGCTACACACTTCCCCCCGGATCGCATCCCGGCCGCTCGGATCCGTCGACACATGAAACGTGACTAAGCTGACAATTGTGTCGAAGTAAATCCAAGTTGTGCCAGAGCCCGACTAAATAAATCTCCTAGGCGAGCGCAAACTTTGACAAACAAAGATTGTGGATGCGCAGGGCTTTGCAAATGACGCACAATGGGCCCGTCTGCACGTGAGAGGGTGTGTGTTGTGCGTGGGCGGTCCTTGGGCGGTACACGACAGGCGACATAAATAGTTGGGCAGGCACCGGCCATGGGTTCGGCCAGGACTCACATTTAATAAACTGTACACATTCACCTATGCAAAGGAATTACTTGACCGGCCCAGGACAAGCAATTCTCCACTAAACTTTGACAACTCTGTGAGAGTGTGTGAGCTCGGGGCCCTATTTATATGTCAGGCGCAGGCGGCGCAAACATACAACCCCAGATACAACGGTATATACACAGGGAGAAATATTAAGGTAATAACTGGTCGTATCAGACTAATTTATCGTATTGGAAAGTAGCTCAAAGAAGAGTGTCTCTCCATTAGGAACTAAGTCTGAAATGTAAAGGAATTGTTTTTAGACCTATGTATAATTATTAAAGTCTTTGTATATAGTATATAGCCATTTAAATTTAAAGAGTTTGTGGCAAATATATTATTTTAATAGAATTTTCCTAATAATAGTAATAGGAATATGCTAGAATTTGCATTAATCCATGAATCTCTTTCTTTCTCTGTGTGGCTGTTGTGTTAGTGCAAACATTGGCAGGGACATGCGTACACGCATACAGATGGCCCGCATTATCCTGCCGCCGCCTTTCAGGGGAATGGGAAAGGGAAAGGGGTATCGAGGGCCGGCCTGAAACTGAATGCAGTCAGTTGGGCTGGGTCCTAATGCACAGACACGCTACAAACAAAGCGCCCAATTGTCAGTTTAGGCGCCTTTTGTTTGCTTGCTCCTCCATTCTGTCTGTCCATCGTCCCCTTCTGCCGCTATATAATTCTATCCCTTATCAACTAAATGGCAGCAGCAGCAGTAGACAGCAAAAAATCATACATATCGTCTGCTCTACATTGCGTATCCGCAGCGTGGCCCACATGGGCACCTGGATTTACGCAGGGTTATTTGGTGCGGTCTACCTGTCAGCATAGCTGTCTCCCCTGATTATTGTTATTATCGATGCTGCTGCCGGATCCGGGATGCGACGGACTGTGCTGCAATTTAATGGGCTAGAAAACGGAGATCTCCATCGATTAAGCGAATGTCATCGCCGCTTCCGGGCCACGACTGCAATGCAATTTCCCGGCTGGCATCTTTATCTTTCGTTTCTCACTCACTTAACTCGGGCGAAAGGAAAACAGGAGCATGGCAGCAGCACGGAACTGTAGTTAAGAAACGCTTCAGCAGTTGTCAGTCCCTGCTGCCCACCTGGGAACGCAGGCAGGCGGGCAGGCGGACAGGGAGGGCTCGGGATGCCTCATTTTCATTACTCCAGTTTCGCCTTCGCCGTCGCCCTCGCCTTCGTCCCTATGCTGGCAGCAATTCATGCTTAACTGACATTTCAGCTGTCATACCAAAAGTGTTTTACATTTCTCTCTCGTCAAGGGAGCCCTGGCTGAGGAAGAATCGGTTGCTGCCGCTTCTGCTGCTGTTTCTGCTGCTGCTGCCTCCGAAGGTGTTGGCACGCCCCTGCTTGCCGGCTCTCATTGCCCATTGTTGGCATGCCACAAGCAGCTGGTGTCGCCTTTCGACCCCCCTGTCCGCCATCTCTTCATTTAATTAACATATTTCACTCGGCAGCGCGTGCCGTGCCCATGCCGCTTGAATGTTTTCATTCCCGGCCCGACCGCTTCCCTAATTGAAGCTGAAGCCGGAGCTGCCCTGCCACCGACTTATGCCTCATGTCTCCAAATTCTCTTCAATTTGGCGAGAATACTTTTTGGCATTTTGGCTGATTTTCCATTCTGTCGAATGTTGGTTGTTCCCTTCCATTTTTTTTTTTAGCTGCTGAGTGCATTATAAAAGCATTAAATGCAAGCCAAAAAAAGAAGAACCCTCGCCAAACAGTGGGGCATGAGCAGGGAAAAGGGAAAATTCGCTTTGTCACATACACATTGGGGGGGAAACCGCCACAACTGCTACACCCACTCCTTGCCCTGCCTCTGCCCCTTGTCCTGCGCTATCACTAAGCTCGCCTCGCTTTTTCATGCTCCGTCTGACGAAATGCCATTACACATTTTGCGTACCCTAAAAACAGCAGCGGCGCATTCACATTCAAAATGACAACGACAATGGCAACACAGCAGCGCCAGCGACAGCCGAGGAGCAGCAGCAACAACACAAACAAACAACACACAGGCACAGACACAGTGGAAAAATAAACGCTGGGGGTTGTAGAAATGAAGATAAGCTGCTTATCAGCGCCATTCCCAGTAGTTGCCCGTTGTTCATTCGTTTGCCTCTGCTCCTTTCTCCGCCCTTCCTTCCTGCTCCTCCTGCTGCTGCTGCTGGTGCTGCTCCTGGTCCATCATCTAGGTCTTGTTCTTCCCGCCTCCGACTGCGCTTTAAGTGGTCGCTTGGCATTCGCATTGGCCCCCAGTTCATGCCTGTCTGTGTATGTGGAAGTAGATGCGGATGTACATAGATGCGAATGCGGATGCCAACTGGCAAGCAGGCAGGCAGGCAACCACGACTAGTGGAGAATCCTCTTTGTTAGCCACTTTCGTTTTGGCTCCCAACGTGGCCATTGTCATCGTTTTTGTGTTTTCTTCTTTTTTTCTGCCATTTGGCTAAGCCCTTGACTTGGTTCCCCAAAACTGAACGAAGAGAGCATGCCCATCAATGGATAACTTTAGAAAAATATCACTCAGTGTATATTGGTGTAGATCAGTGGTTTGACTAGCGGGTTACCCAATTCATAGAGAAAAAGATCTATTACAGAGTTAGGCTATTGGTCTAGATCCCATGCAGGATCAACTGGTTTTTGTATGTGGAGTATCAGTCTTAGCCAAATGATGTCCCAATATTCCTGCTGAATAAATGGTAGCACAATTGACAGTTTGCTCTCCTCTTGCTTAATATTAAACTAATGCATGCAGCACGCCACAAGCTCCCTGCCCCGCCGTCGAAACCTTATGTGTATTTAAATGACGCCATCCATGACGCTTGTCCATGCAAATTGCACTTGGCTACTTTAGCTTAACTTGTGCGCTTGATGACGATATAATTGGAGGTCAGAGCAGTGCATAAGAGAGATCTTTGGATAATGAATGGGAGCGGCGCAACTCCGAGTTTCAGAGGCGGCACATCACCCATACGACCTGGGGTCCCCGGGCATTTTCAATTTAAATCACCCCGCATCGGGCATAAGCGCCTTAAATCTCAAATCTAATTACACGCAGGCCAAAGACAAAAGTCCACAAATATTCTCCGCCCAGTTTTAATCACAGCTGACCGAGCGACCAACCGACAGAGCAACTTTACAGCTGCCAATTTTGTCTGAACATTTTTGGGGCAACTTTTGGTGCTCTTGCCGTTGTGTTTAACCGCGTGAAATAATCTTTGCTGGCAGGCAGTCGCCGGGCTTCTTCCTGCCTGTTTTTGTTGTTGTTTCCGCCGTTGCTGCGGGAGAGGGGCGCGTTTCATTATTACGATAATGCGCAGGCCCTGCGGCAATCCGGGCAGCAGGCCGAGCTCTCGTGGCTCGTCCGAGGCAGACAAGTTGGTGTCATATTTTCCGCAGCTTTAACTTCCCACAGCCAGGCCAGTGGCCACTTGTGCGCCCAGATTCTGGCGCTGCTGCCGCTGCTGCCCCTCTGGTCCAGCTTAGAGCAGAGCACAAAAAAAAAGGACATTGGCAGCAGGACCAACGAGAATGGTCTCGGCCTAGCGCAATGCGATTACGGCAAGGGGGCTCCCAAGGAGCAGGAGCTTCCAGGACTAACTAACTAAGCCAGCGGCAGCCCACACACGCACACGGCATCCTCGGAGGGCGGATTAGGAGGAGACGCAGACAAGGACGGGGGTAAGGATATAAATTTCGCGCCCGGCAAATCTCAACAAATTTGAAATTTTGTTCCTTGGCCGTTGGCGCTTCCGTTTTCTGCCGTTGCCGCTTTTTATTAGGCATTTCTCCCGCTGCTCCGTTGTGTCCTTTTTCGCTTTTGGCGTTTGAATTTGTCGGGCATCCTGTTTGCACCCGGCAATCCCCATCCCGCTCCGCGTTCCCTCTCTTGGAAATGCTTTTTAAGCCTACAAATGAGCTTAAAATTTTCTATGCGAGTGAATGCGAATGCTTTTGAAATTTATTACAGCACAAGAAGTGAAGAGGATAAGGGGGAGGCGCTCACACACATAGACACACTTCGACGCCCTGAGTGTGTGGGGATGAGTATCAAAGGCACTTTGGCACCCGATTTCCATGCCACTCCTCCTCGTCCTCATTTTCGCCCTCTCAGCGGCATTGAAATTTTTGAGCGCGCAAATTGAATTTCATTTTCTATGTTTTCCTCTTATTTTTATTTATATATATATCTGGTTTCTCGTTTTGGCAATTGCCTTTTGCCTGGTAATTCTCGGTATTTTAGAGTTTTGTATCTATTCCACCACTCCCCCGACTCTTTTCCATTTGTATTCAAGTTTCCGTGTTTGTTTGTTTAGCGCTCTCGACGAGGTGATGGGGGGTCGGGGACAAATTGAATTTTCTATGCTGTTAAATAATTTCATTTCGATTTGTTCCTTTCGCCTGATTTTTGTGCCCAGCATTCAATGCGAACTGATTGCGGCAGACATCGCGTCCCGTCCCGTCCCGTCACTAAATCCATTTGAAGCTGCTGAAAAATTCAGGAAATACTTTTAGTGGAAACTGTGCGCCGTGATTTCGAATAAAGTACGCGATTTGCCAGCGGACCTGGTACCGAAATGCAATTAGGCTAAAAATAAGTTCTCGGCTCAAGTGTTCGCCCGACTAATACCCCGTATTCTTGCACCTATTTTCAGGCTTCCTCCTGGAAGGAGTCACGCCAACGGCTCCGCCGGACGTTCCGCCGCGTAATCCGACAATGAGTCGCATGCAAAATGGTCGTTTAACCGCCAGCAATCCCAATGACGTTGACTTTGAGCCATCTTGTTTGGTGCGAACGCCATCGGGCAACGTTTACATTCCCAGTGGAAATCTAAGTGAGTAAACCCCGATAGATCGCCCCCACACATATCTACATATATATCCCATTTGAAAAGTGTGCCGCTTGGCCGCTCGCCCCTTTTACCCGCCATCCTGGCTCACTAAAAGCCTCCGCAAAGCAATTTTTGCAGCCATATGCAAATTCAACCCGCAGCGAACTCAAACCCCAACCTCCCCAACTCTAACCCAAAGCCCCCTTTCCGCTCCGTGGCGACCATCAAAAAGCCACTTGACTCATTTAAATGTTTAGCGCTCGCATCGGGCACAAAAATTCCATTTGCCATATTGCTATAAAAATGCAAAATACAGAAAAAAAATCGAACAGGACGTCGGAATGGAGGGAAAAGGCCGCAGCATTTTGCAAATTTTCAGCTCTTTTGTTTCCGATGCGCCATGCGCCTAAAATGCCGCCATACATTTGCCATTTATTGTTTTTCCAACAATGTTCTTGGCCTCTTTTTTGCTGCGGACTCCGTTCAGTTCGGTTAGAGTTGGCCGTTGTTTGTGTTTTCGCTCTATGCATATCCGCAAGCAGGCTTTAGGGATAAAAACATTCGAAAGTGGAGTGAAAATAGTTGGCAGCAGCAACGGCGGCCAACGAAAAAAAAGAGCCAAACGACCGCAGGGGCCTAAACAGAAACCCGGAAAAAAAAAACCACTGCGGACAAACAACTGCGGCTCACACACACACGACGGCGAATAGCTGACGAAGAGATGATGGAATGGACGGGGGCGTTTATGGGTCTATTAATTGAATGAAGCCGAAGCGGGTTTTTATGCAACGGCAGTCCTCATTTGGAGCGATTTTTAGAGGCAGGTCTACTTTTCAGGCATAAACAAAATGCAAGAAAGTAACGAAACACAGAGAAAGGCCTGCTGAAAATGCCAACCCTCCCCCAGAACAGCCGGGCTCGTGTGTATACATTTGTGTAGCACACTTTCGGGCTCCTGCTGCCTCTGTATTTGCTTTGTGCTGCCTTTTGTTTTCCCCTTGCATTGTGCAAACACACGCACACACAGACACACGCCCACCTCGTGTTTTCATATTTCGTATTTATGCCAAGCTTTGTCTTGATTTTGCTGCGTGCCACATAATTTTTGCCAGCTTCCAGCAGTCCCCGCTTGCCCCTCTTTTCAAGCCAAGTCATACGCTTTAGTGCCGGGCATTTGGCATACTTTCTCAGCCGCTTTGGCTGCATTTAGTGCTCAGGCCTTTGGCCACAATTCGAAGCACTTTAATCTGGCAGTTGCACACTTTTGCCGGCACATCAGTGCGTCAGATGGATTTTGCATGTGACACTGCCTAAGTGTTCTCTCTGTCCGCCAATTTGCATTTTGCATATCGTTTATAGGCTGGCGTCCGTCGCCGTCATCCGGCGCCTCTGCTTCTGGCCAAAGTGCAATTAAATGACTATTTATGAAATTCTATTTGCATTTATGCATAAATTGATAAACATTCTAACCTGCCTGCCGCA
>JAEIIH010035436.1:0-14565 GCA_018904745.1 Drosophila orosa
CTCACAAAGAACCTTCCAAAGGCACTGTGTGTGCAGCTCTTTTGTCCTATCTTGTGAATTCTCCTGGAAGCATACAAGTTTGCTAATCGTTTTCGGCATTCCCCTTTTCCAGGCCAACATGAGTGAAGACGCACCAGCTGATGCTGCCCCAGCCGCAGTAGCAACCACCACAGAGAGTGGAGCAACCATGATGGCTTACAGTCCCTGGTTGACCGCGGCCGTGGTTGCCGCCTTTGCGACCAAGGCCTTGTGGGCCAAGATGCGATCGGCTGCTCGGAAGCATAAGCTAAAGAACGAGCCATCTCCGAAGCTAGAGGAAGATGAGAACGATTCGGACCCAGAGGCAGAGTCTGATAGCGAGTGCGAGGCTGGGGGCGAAGGAGCTCCTGCCGTCGAGCAGGGAGAAGTGCTAAAGCCCTTCGACGCCGGACCCGTAAACCGATCGATCAAATTGTAGCCTTCGTTAATGTTGCACCAAAGGATGAAGACAACCACACTACACGAAACACAGAACCACACACAATAATTGTTGTTATGTTTGCGAATTCTATAGGGGAAGAAAGTCCGCCAATCATTTGGAAGAATCGGCCAAATGGGGGATCATTAAATTGTTAGTGTAAATCATTCAAAATTGTAAAACATTTCGGTTTTATAACTCATTACTGCTACGATGACAAGCTGTAAATATATCTTAAATGTGTAATCTGGCAGAAAACTGTAGATTTAGCTGGCGCTCACCTGGTTACATGAAGTTTAAGAGAAATCTCAAGGAGTGCTTTGACAATTTTGTCTAGCATCAACTCTATCAATTAATGAGTACGCGATAGAACTTATATACAAAATATACAAGCATGATTATTCAAATGTACTTGTTTTTATTTAAGGAATAACAGGAATAATCCCGCTCTGAACACACAAAAACTGTTTCAATAGAAACAGTTTATAAGCCACTAAAGCAGCGGAAACAATGCTCTGCTTTAATTCACTTTACTAAATTGCATGTGCAATCGTCTTAAACAATTTCTTCAAATTTCGCATTAGTTAATTATCAATAAAAATGTGCCAGCTTGCTGCCTCCGTGAGCATTATAATTGTTGCAGTTGCATTTGCCGCTCGATGTGGCTGATGTTTGACTGCAACTCCGCGATGATTTCGTAACATTTTGCCGCAGAAACGTGCTCTAAATAAAGTAAAATGTATCGGCGTCGAGCAACAACATTCGTTATATATTACATTTTTTCATCAGCTTCTTGTGGCCGCTTTTTGTTGGGTTTCTGTTTCTTTTTTTTCTCTTTGCTCTGCTAAAACACACACTCTTTTTACATTTGCGCGATTTCCTTGACGGCTTTTCCTCAAATGAATTTTGTTTTTGCTTCTCCAGTCTGAGTTTGAATTCAATATTTTATCTTGGGTTTCTTTTCACATAATAAACGCGCTTTTGGCATCATTGAGGGAGGTGGAGCCGCGGGGCCCGGGTCGATAATTATGATGTTGCCTTGTTGTTGTGGTTATCGTCATCGCCTGCCACGATAATGTGCCGTTTGCCCCGCCAATCTCGGCCAGCCCCTCCGCGCCTGGCCCAGACTCTGCGCTTTCATGTAATATTTGCTCACAATTATTGCGAGACGACGCAGCCACATAGTGGTTAATGCTTTAGTTGCTGTTGTTGCTTCGGCAGTTGCGGTTGCATGTTGCAATAACAATTTCGCTTTCGCTTTCCAGTAAGGTAAGTCTTTCGCTACCCATTGGCCATTAGGCAGGGCGGGGATGTTAGTTGAATGGGGAGCACAGTGTTATACCCGATGCTGTCTAGGATCTCTTTCTGCGTATAACATTTTTATTTGTTCTATTTTATAAATTACTTGGATTGAATCTGAATTTAGCAGAGAACCACTAATGATTCTTAGATCAAAGACCACACTAACCTCTTATTGTCGTAAATATAGAGAGTATAGATTTAAGTGAACAAGCATATGGCCTACATTTAAATATTAATTTTACAATATTTTATAAATCAATTTTGAACCAAAAACTAAAGAGCCGCCCAAAAGTATGCAATGATTCACATATAATTATGGTCAAGGCCCTTATTTATATATATAAATAACAAAGTATAATAAATAGAGATTTCAAAATTAAATAAATAAGCAAATCACTTTATATATTTATTTTAGAATATAATTAAGTGTACCTAATATATATCAATATTAAGTAGAAAGTTTGCTAGGATTTAACGTCCTGAAATTCGATTTATTATCGTAAATATATAAAATCTGTAACCCTTTCAATGGGCATCAGGTGTGTCGACTACTCCACATCGATTCTGATATGGATCGGTTTTAATTGTGACTCATTTGCCGAGGGGCGCGACATGAAAGTCAATGCGCCAGCGGATGCAACATGCGAGTGGGCATGGAAAACAGCGGAATAAGGCCGGGACACGGCTGAAACGGGTTGGGAAGGGAGGTGCATCGGCAGCGGTAGTGTTAGACCGGGAGCGATTAGAGCTGGATCTGGCTTGGTGGGGCCCGAAAGAGTTGTGTGCGACACTCATACAACCCATTGCCGGGTTCCGCAACCGCCTTGCCGCCATTTACCACCATTCTATGGCTTCATTTCGAGCGCTCGCATTTTATGACCATCGATAACTGAGCTCTGGACCATTCCCCCAAGTGTTAAAGGAATGCTAATGGTGAGTGCGAGCTACTAAGAAAAGCGATCATTAATTTACTACAATGTCTGGTAGTCAATTACTTATATCATTATATTTAGGTACGTTTTTCACTAAGATAACTCTCCAGATACCGTTCCCTAATTAAACTTTGTACCAAAATCCTGCTCATAACATTACTTTTTCTTCATTTTAATAATTAAATAAAACAGTTTTATTGAAGTGCAGTGGCTGCAGCATATTTCCTTCCATTCAAACCCATTACGCAGTAAAGTTTTTCATTCAAAGTTTTAATAACACGGAAATGCAGAGAGAGAGAGATTCCCAAAAACAAAAAAAAAAAACCCAAAACCACCCACTTCACGCACCGAAAAAAAAGTCCCAAAGAAAAACAAATGAGCAAAGGATTAAAAAAGTTTCCTGCCTTCCGCCTTCCGCCTTTGCCTTTATTAATTTTTTTTCTACCCAGAGTTGCTGGCTAAATTCAATTTAAATTTAATTACTTCAAATGGGAACTTTTGACACATATTCGGGTGGCGGCGGGGAACGAGGGATAATGGGAAGGGCAAAGTCAAGTAAGTCGACTTATTTGTCTGGCAGTCATTTAGCCGTTTCCCTGATTTAATTGTGAAGTCTGCTCGCGGCTGAAATCGCAGCCATCTTTGGCTAATCAGATCAACGTTATTAGCTGGGGCAACAAAACAATTGCAATCCTTTTTCCACCCCTCGTAATTGCCCCATCTGGAAGCCATTTTCATTACAATTTGTCGTCCCATTGATGTTTGCCCTGCCTCAGAGCTGTTCTTGTCTGATATTAATCCGATTGTCTCCGACATAATCTTCCCGGCTGTGTGCAGTTGTGTGGGTGTTTGCATATGTCTATGAATTGTTTATAATGCCATTGTAGGCAAATTTCAGATAAACTTATGTTCTGTCGGCTTTGATATGTCGAGAGAATATAGTTTTGTCTTGTTGATTTAAAGGCGGATAAATTATCTGTGGCTAGGATGGAATAAAGGGTGTGTAACCCAGATAAAGATAACACTTAACCAAAGAAAATGTATTTTAAATCAAATGTAGTAGCTAATATTATAATTTACAAAGCCTTTTCATCTATTATTTTACGATTGACTATACGTTTTGGACAGCATCTTAAAGCCCTGCTTGATGGCGAATTAGAAGCTGAACCCCAGGCACCTTAGACATTTTCGGGTGGCGTGAAAATGCCAGAAAGTGACTTTCTGGAGCCACCCGGAAGCGGAAGAGGACGACCAAGAACCAAGATGAAAGGAAGAAGGAATCGCCGGGGCGGGGCAGAACGGGCCAAAAAGTAACATGTTGGCATCGTCTAGAAACTTACAAACATGACATTAAATGTTGCCCGTTCGCAGACACAAAAGCAGGTGAAAGCTGCAGGAGCAGCGACACGAACGATGCTGGCAAAAGTTTTTCGGTGGCGCAGCTGAGGAGAGATTTCTTCGTTGCGACGTTGCGTATACGCCACCGTTGCCATTTAAATGCCAGCAAACGCGGCAAACTTCTGCCACCTATGGGAATTTCATTTGTTGTTCATTTTTAAGCAGTTCGCGATTTGAATTTTGCATCGTTTTCAGGACTCCCTTCATTGTTTTTCCGCACAGTCGGGACAAAGAAGGCCGTAGTAAATTTACACAATGAAATCTTAAGAGGTCCCCGGGGAAAAACTTTCAGGGAAAAACTTTCACACACAGAGTGAGAGAGAGAGGGAGATGAGAGGGGGTTGGCACACACCTGAAATATATAAGAACTACTTGGACCTGCACTCACGAACAATAGTACCTGGCATATGTTATTCGGGGGGAGATTTTACCCCACCGTTTGACCGGAAGTTGAGCAAAGTTCAAATTACACATGAAAGATTTTGGCGGGTGTGGGGGCGTTACGAAGGCCATCGAGTGTATATGTGGTGGCTGGTGCTGTTATTCATTCGCCTTTGCAAATAAATGAACCGGATACTGAAACAAACAAATTCAATTGAATCACTCTCCTGGGTATAACAATTGAATGTGCCAGCCGGGCAGGGCTTTCCACCATCGCCATCGCCATCGAAAAAGAAAATCTAATGAAAATGTTCAATTTGCTGCAAACAAACGCAGGAAAATCTAAACAACAAATAAGGGAAGCAGCTAAAACGAGCAGAAGAGATATGGAGGTTGAAAATCTCTTTCCACAAAACAACACTCGCTGTTTGTTGTTATTTGTTTAGTAGTGTGTTGCACTCGGCTGATTGAAACTTGCCTTTCATTTTCCCCCCATTTTTCATTTATCTTTTATCCGCTTTTCAAGGACAAACATCAGGAAGCAATTGTGTGGCAAATGAAATTGCCATGTGAACTTAAAATTGAGACTGAGCTGGAGATTAAGTTTTTAACTAGCACACTAAACAATTTTAAGAGTTACAAATTGCACAAAGAGTTAAGCCACTATGACTGATAATTCTGGCATCTGGCAAGTGCCAGAGATATAGTTATAACTTATTAAAAGTACTGGCATGTAGGAAGATTTTATTATACCAAAACTATTAAGTTGAATAAAATTTCAAAAATACTTTATTGAATGTACAAAATATAATAAACAACAAGCAAGATTTCTAAGATCTACCTGCTGTAATTAAAAAGATTATTATCTAAATAAGTTAAACTTATATTAATATTAATACGCTTAAAACACGACAAGCCATTAGTTTTGCACAAAAATAAAATGTGCCCACATGTCCATTACTCTTAAACTTAATTCCCCAAATGATATTATTCGTTATGCAAAACTATCCACTTATCTTTCACTTTTGTGCAGTTTTTGCATTACAAATTTATTTGCCATTTATGTGTTTTATGGCCGTAACCTATGACCCCTCCATCCAACCAACAGTTCGATTTTTGTGCACTTTGTTTACGCGTTTCTTGGCACTTTGGTCTTTGGCTTTCCGACTTGGTCTCTTCTGCTGGCTGTTTGGGTCGTTAAAAGTTTTACGTCTTACGGTCACTTGGACTAGTAGGTGTGTCTGCCTCAGAGGGGGAGAAGGGAAGGGAGCGTATTAATATTGAATCGGGTTTTTTGTGTGTGCAATGTGCTTTCGTTGAGCTTAATTGATGGCCGCCATTAAAAAATGCACGACAAACGAGCGGCGGGAAACTCACTCACAGTTTTTGGTCATATATCAAGCGACCCACAACTGCAAATGAACTGCAATTATCAAGGAGCAGCCGCAAACCACTGCAGAAAATGCAAAAAGTACAACAAAAAAATAGTAAAAACAACAGATGCAAACAAGTGAAAAACAGTTTTTCCAGCTTTTGCAGCTTTGCGTTGTTGTGTTTACGTTTTGTCCGCAATGCAAATCATCATTAAATAAATTACTCATAATTATCGCCGCTGACTAGAGTTGCTTTTCCTTTATTTTTCGGTGCAAATTCGCGCTGGCCATTTGTCTAACCCAAGTCAAATTTTTGACTAATTTCGATTGGAGCCCCGGGCCCGGAGGGGCTCTCTTTTTAGTTTTCGCCTTTCCTTCTGTGGATTTTCCGCGCGCCTCCAGCCAAGTGGGCGGCATTAAGTCGTGTAATTTTCTGTCAAATTTCGTATGATTTTGGCTTGATAAAACGACCGAGTCTGGTCTGTCTTTGGCTTTGGCATTTGCTTCCTGGTCCTGGCCACTCAACTTGGCACAACTCAAACTGGACGGCTGTCCGTCGGTTGGCTACGGCTGGGCACCGTACACAATGAAAATGCGAAAAAGATTGCCTTCAAAATTGGCAGCCACTCATTGAAATTTCATTGTTTTCGGAGTGGGCGTTTTTCTAATCAAAGAAAAAGCTTGCACAATACCCGGGGAAAATTGCGTTTTCTTTATTTCGGCATAAAAAGCCAAGCCCAAGAAGGGCGGATGAAGCTGCAGGTGTAATAATTAAGTATGTTAGCATGCAATTAAAATACTTTAAAATGTTTTTCTTTTATATTTTTAACTTTAAATATTAATGAAGAATTTTGTAATGAGTTTTATGCCTAGTTCATGGATGGATATACTTTTCTTTATTGCCTTCTAATACACTTGTTACCCCACAAAAATAAAAATTGTTCGCTTCATTGACTTTTGTGGGTTTTCCCTTCTTTTCCACACTTTTCCATTGCAATTTTCGCACTCAAGTGGATAGTAATTTGTGGTCGTCTTTGAAGAGCGGGACTGGCTTCGCTTTTCGCTTTTCGCAGTTCGCTTTTCGCCTTTGCCGGCAAATCGGATAGTTGAACAAGTCCATTTCAGAGACCGAAGCCAAGAGTGATTGAGAGACCGGAGTGATAGTTCATCGGCGGTTACAGATAAAGCCACAACGCACATATCCATGACATAATGATTGTCGAACATACGACGGACACTTGTTATAACATCTGTAAATTGCAACCAATTGTGTCCGCAAAATCAGGGGAAAATTGAGCAAGATAAAATCTGAAAACTTGCTTAAATGCCTTAATATACATACTATACATTTGACCAATAAATAAATAGGAAAATAAGCTTGTGAAATAAATTGGTTTATTAGTTAAGCTTTTATTAATCAGCACTTATTTGTCATAGTTTTAAAATTTGTCAGGATGTGTTTCATTTTTTAAAATCTCCATTCAAATAATTAATGTTCTCTCTTGAATATTATCTTCATGTATTTCCAGCACTACATTTTTCGGCTTAGTGTGGCTTGATAGCTTTCAGCAAATTTTGTAAAAAAAAATAAAAACCTTTCATTAACCAGAGCCAAATTATGAATGACGCTCTGTCGCCGTGCCATGGCGACAACTGTCAAAACAGGCCGAGTGTCGAGTGGTGAGTGGTGAGTGGTGAGTGCTGATGGCCGGGGCTCCTCTGGGGATGCCTTATATAATGCACTGGACGAGCGCAAATGATTTACACAAATTATTTTGCAATGTGCGTTGGCAAGTTGCTGCTTAAAGCCGGCCTGTCTCGGCCATCAGCCATCACAGCCTCATACCCAATGCCGCCTGTCGCCGTGAGCCGTAAGTCAAACAAATCAGTCGTGCCAGAAGATTAATGGCGGCATTATTGTGTCGCCTGCACAGTCATCCTCATCGGCATTCGGCTTGGGCCCTTCGGACGCCAGTTTCGCCCCCTCACCGATCCCCACAGAGCTCAGCATCCCAGCTACCAGCTACCAACATCATTGGCAACTTCATCATGCGGCTGGGCATCGGGATTTCGATGATGGTGGTGCACATAACCCGCTCTGAATGCGTCGTCACTCACGTTATGTCCTAAGGGGTTTCCCAGTGCAGGAAGATGGGTACGTGACACGAGAGAAGGCTCCTATTTTTGCGATAATTGGAGCCAGAATCGAGGTTAACAAAGGGAAAAAGTAGAAGTGATAGAAACTCAAAAAGATATTACATTTTATCAAATCCTAGACTGTATAAATTCAAGCTAAGCAATATTTAAGATTACATTTTTTCTGAATATTAAAAACCCCAAACACGTAATCTTCTCTAGCCTGGCTCATAGCCTGCGATTTTTCTTGCAGTAAATAATTTTTCATGCCAGCTGTCCATGTTATATGTCTGCCTGGCTCCATCCTTGTCCGCCCCTGCAGCCGTATTATAGCCCATTGATCAGTTTGTTTTACTAGCTCCTGGACTGCCGGACTCCTGGACTCCTGGACTCCTGGACTCCAGTTCGGACCCGGCTGGAGCTCCCTTCGTCTGGTTTTGTGTACACTTTGGATTATGAACTCTTTAAACTTGGGTGGAACGGGGGGCAGATGCACAGGCAGATGTCGATGTCCGACGGCCAGTTGGATGCGGAACAATCGAAGAAGCGGTGGAATGGATGAGGTGGGCGAGGAGGTGGCGGGCTTTGTGGTCAAAGCCGGACTGGTACTCGTTTGATTATGACGGATGTGGTTCGGCCAGCAATGCGTTTTGAAGTCCTGCCAAACGAAAATGAGTTCAAATCGTTGGCCAGAAGAATGTGTTAATGCTTAAAGTATCGATTTAGGAGCAGGTTGGGGTCTTTCAATGGCTAGGAAAGCTATTTTAAGCTTAAGTTTAGGAGGATTTAAAAGGGATTGGGTTTTTGTAGGTGTATAAACCACATCTTAAATTCGTATAGAGATATAGAAGTCAAATCTTGGCTATAAACCGCAAAACTCTCTCTCAATTCCATTGAATTCCGCCAGAACAAGTGACTTTTGTTTGCACTCCTGCGCCGCCTTTGTTCCCATTTCGTTGTCCTTTATTGGAGGAGGCGAGTCTAGGCTCCCAGGGCCCGTGGCAAATTTGTTTAGTTTATTGGAGGGCAAAAGGCTCTGACGACCAACTAAATGGCTGCCTGACAACTGGATGGCATTGTCCTGGGAATCCTGGGAGTCGAGGCACTCGCTGCAGTCCTGCAAAAGTTTCGCAATGCGAAGAACATTTAATTAAATTCCTTTGCACCTTTAGTGCTGCGCTAAAAATTCCACACCGCTCTTACAGGGCCATAACAAATTAATCTCTGTGGGTTTTAAGGGTTCTGGGGGCTCCTGCGGCTGTTGTAACAACTCCCTTGTAAGCTCTACAAATGAGGCATTTGATTTTTAAAACTATAGCAAAAGTTTCCGCGACAAAACGGTGCCTTGTTTTATGTCGTCTACTGTCGCTTTTATGGCCTGCAGTCCCGTTCAATCAGCGGCTGAATTATGTTGACATGGCACGCACAGCGCGGGTGTGCATATATACCTTATGTACATACATATATATATACTGTATAGCATACTTTGGGCCCAAGGAAGGCCAGGAAGCGACCAAGCCGACCCACAAAGTTTTCAATTTACGTTTTTAAGGCTTGCCCGCAATTTCGCTGGCGCTGCCACATCGCCTTCAATTTCGCAAATGCGCCTCAACGTCTGGCCACGTAACCGGAAGGAAATGCGCAACAAAGCTTTTCTTATTAGCATGTGTGGGCAGAGGGGGCAGCCCCCACAGCCAAGATAGTGGGGGCAGGGGAAAAGGATCCATTTGGTTGTTCTGAGCCTGTTTAATCGATAATTTTCTGCCCGGGCGGGCCTTCTTCGTCTCCTAGAAAATTGCTTGCCATTTTATGGCCTAGCTGTGAAGCGATTTCTGTCACGAGAGAACTGTTTTTTATAATTGTGGCGGCAGCTAGAAAATTGTGTTTATATTTGGGTTAAATTTTAAGTTAAGCAAGCGGTTTATACAAGTTTATTTATGTTTCATAAATTAAACACTGTATTTCCTCTGACAAATTAAGTTAAGTTTCCCTGAGTTCATATTCTGTTTTTAACTTAAAAGAAAGATTTATAATAGGTAAGTTACCGAACATTTCTAAAAGATCTTATTCTGTTTCTAAAAACTTATTTATAGATTTATTTAAGGTAAATTTCCATAGTTCCTTAGCTCCGATATTATTAACCCATTTTGCTCGATCTCACCGCTTCCCTTTTTAATGGCATTACCCGGAATTAATCTCCATAGACAGCAGAGTGACTGGCAAACCGTAAAGCGATCTGCTGCGACAGCCAAGGAGAGCCCAGTGGAAAAACGTGGAAGAATCAAACTCGAATCAATTGCCGAAAGCCAAAGGGCAAAAAATTGGGTGCAAGTGCGTGAGCTAGAGTGAGACAGAGACGTCGACAGGCAGCAGCCACTTTTCAATTTCTTTGCACGCACTCCCATCTATCCCCTGCCATCCATCTAACCCCATGCCCCATCCCCGTCTCATGGCCCCATTTACTGGGAATTACCACCCATTGGCGGGCCACCCACGAGCGATGTCCTTGCCCAGAGCAACGCTTGACGCTTGTCCTTTAAGCCACTTGCCGTCTTTTGTCCTTGGGGGCAATCAATCCGTGTTAATGGCTCCGCAGCTAAATCAAAAAGATTGCCACAGCATAAAAAAAGAGAGAGCCAAAGAGGGAAATCGCACAAGAAAACACCCGAAAGACAGGACGAAGGAAACAGAAGAAAGCCGAAAACAAAAAAAGAAAGGAGCAGAACTTTGCGCAAATATTTTCCCACTTGAGTTTGGCCAAATCTTTGCCAAAGATGGCGCAACTTAAATTGTTGTAATCCCATTTGTTGCTGCCTTGCATGTGGCCTGCTCCAACTATTTAATTATGTAGTATCCTTCAAGGAAAACTTGCCGTACATCGAAGGAACAACTTTGCACACACACACACTCTCTGAAAGAGAAGGCCCAGATGATGCTGGGTGCCAAAGGGGGGCAATTGCAATTTGTATGCCCGTCAAATGCGGCTCGTTATTGCGAAATTTAGAACTGCTCGAAATAATTCCAGCAAATTTTCGTGCAAACGAGCCAGACGCCGCTACAGCTACACACACACACTCTCAGCTAACCAAGACACAGAAGAGGTCCTGGCTAAGTGTGCACCTCACAAATGCGTCTAATTGGTGTTTTGGTTGGTGAAAATATTAAGGAATTTGAATAAACACTTTTATAGGATTTATTACTTAGAGGGTTGATTTAGGGTGCTTCTGAAGTTACCAGGGGTTTTAAAACTTCTTAAAAAGGTTTTCGAGGTACTACAAACAGTTTAAAATTGTTTTATATTACGATAAAATATTGGTACCATTAGAGACTCCTTTAAAATTTAGCAAACTGTTAAAATTTTTAAGATTTCAGGATGACAATATTGAATATGTTTTGTGAATTTTGGTGAAATTTTCTCAAATTTAACTTTGATTAATTTATTATTATTTAAAGCTTTTGCCATACTTGTTATTTTCTAACCACTTACCAAATTTCAATGCGAAACAACAAATACAACATTCTGTATAAGGATTATAATAACTTCCTTAGACGCTCGCTGTAAGCAACCGTCTATACTTTTACCTCTTTTAATTTCCTCAAGTTTTAACTTGACATCAGAAGGACGCCTATGTCGCCTGATCAATACCAAAGTCAACCTGCAACCTGCAACCTGCACCCCCTAAACCCCACCCATTAACGCCCCACGTCCTTTGCCCGGGCACGTGCATTAAAAACTTTCGGCGCCAAACTTGTCCGGCAGAGTCCGGAGTCCGAAACGATCCTGGGAAAGGCGAGGCGAACTGAACCGAACCGACGGCCGACTAAACCCAAGGCAAACTGTGTTTTTGAACCGGTGCAAGCCGGAAGTGGTAAATGGCGCGAAGGGGCGGGGATGGAGTAGGGGTTGTAGGGCGGAGAAAGGCGGAAGGAGAAAGGTGTGCGGAGAAAGGCGGAAGGAGAAAGGTGTGCGGGGATGGACGGCAGCCTGGCTACGGGCAAGCTGACGTAGTTTAATTATGTAGAAATCGAGACACGCACTTTTGCAGCCGACACCGGTGAACGATGCCCAGGCAGGCTGTGGATCCGCCACCCCTACTTTCTCCCCTTTCTCTCTCTTTCTCATATACCCCTCTCTCTCTTTTTCTCTGCCCCTCTGCCCCTATCTCTTTCACAGTGTTTGCGTGTGCGGCATGATGCAATCGACACGCCCACTTTGCGACACCCACGATGCTCATAACTGGCGCACGCAAAATTTGTGAGTTTTAATACCCTAACTAGGGGTTTCGATCTTAAATAAGGCTATTAATAAATTAAATAATATTTTAAACAATCAATTATATAAATTGAAAGACTAGATTCCAACTAAAACTAAGCATATACATAAGTAGCTTTCCCGAAAATATAAAACCAAGGTAGCAAGGGTAAAGATTGTTCCCAATAACATTAAAAATGCATTTCAGCAAGAAAATAAAGCCAGAATTTACTACAGATATTTCTCACACGTATGTCTTAGTTTAAACCTTAATTTTTTTCAACAAACTTAACTGCTTTAAGAGCAAGGGTAGAATATCCTTCGTATTGCAACCCACCCTCCCTTAATGATATAGAGTACGCAGGCCAGAGTGGAGTCAGTTGCAGGAGCTACTGGGATACGGTTACCCCGTATGCGATTATAAATTCTGTTGCATGTCAGTGGTTTTCAAAGTTGGAGCGATTCATGGCTTCGGTTCGCATCGAGTCTGGCTGGGTCTGCACTGCGAAACGGCTGGCAGGTGAAAATAATGGTGTGGAATTGCATTAGGCCAGGATGGATGTGCGAAATTTCCCTAGACCAAACACTTGAAGGTAGGTCTTAGAGTGGTACAAAAAAAGTGCAACTTTCATCCGGCGTCAGGCATAAATTTTAATAAAAAAGAACAGCAGCCAAGACCTTTTCGCAGTAAACGCTTCCATTACCTTCTTTTTTCGTTGGCACTTTGTATTACCAACCGTAGGAGACAGTCGTTTATATCAATTAGCCAGCGTGTCTGGCATTTCTGCCACAGGACAACACTTGCTGCTGGTCGAGTTTAAATGGAATCGGTCTTTTAGCTGGCCTAATTGATTTATTTCTGGATTTACTTGCCTTAAAGTTGGCCACACAACTTTAAAGAACCCGAACTTTGAACCTAAGGGAATTTCTAAAAAAAATATGCGAAAAAAATCAAACAATTCGCGTTGCCAACGCAATTTCACACTTTACCAGCTACAAATTGCAGCATCATAGCCGGGAAAATGCCCGGATACCTTTCACTAGCCACGAGCCTTGGCCAAGATTATATAGATGACGACGACGGGCTTGGAATTTTATGATTTATGAGTGCGTTCCCTGCGTTCCCTCCACATCCCTGGGTCATCATCGGCCTCGCCTTGGCTTTTCTTCGCCTTCTACCGAATTTTTGTTGCACTTTTTTCACTTATTTTTCTTTTTTTTTCCAGTGGCCAGCAAGCCTTTGGGTCAGACGGGGCTCCGGCCATTTGATAAATGAATTTTCCACATTTTCAACTCGGAATTATGAGTATTGCCATTGTTCCCATTAGATCCCAGGCCATATCTCACACACTTCGTCTTTCAATCTGTCAGCCTGAAAGCAAATTGATCCGGCATCAGGATCTCTTTTTTCCCAGGACATGAGTGTGAGATTAAACAGTTTTCAGGGGTTTGTACTTTCTAGGATTTAAGAGAAATGCTTTTAGAAATTATATGGCTGTGATTGGGATTATTTTGTTGTGCAAAAACCAAACTAAATCGAACGATAAAAATATAATCATAATTTTAGGGAAAAGAACCTGAAACTGCTCAAAATTATTCCGCAAAATATCACAAAATTTATTTACGACCCAGACATGGTGCAATCCTCTTTTCCAGGACTCCCGGGAGTTTGAGTTTAGAACATTTTCAACTGTTGCGCGAGGCGATTCGTGTTTTCTCTTTTTTTTTTTCATCGTCGCCATATAAAGTGTGGGGGAAAACGCATAAATTTTATGACTGAATGGCCCGGAGTGGTGTGTGGATTTTTCGGGCTGAATGGAGAGAGTTTGCTGCACTCTGTTTCACACACACACACACACACTGGCATACAATATGACAAAAAGTGCGCTGAAATTTTCAACTAAATTATTCATTGAGCGCGCAATTGAGCTGGAAATGTGCACAGTGAGACCCCCCTAAAAGGGACTGGAACGGGGGGCCCAGGGTGTGCGGTTTGAATGTCTGGCACGTAGAAATGTCGGCTGTTTGGCTTCCTGGCCCTTTTTTTTCTGTCAGACTCCCATTTTGTCTTTTTTGTGTGTTTTAAAGGAAGGGGTAGCGAATATGCCACTCAAACACTTGACACTTTGTGTGAGATAGAAAAAAATAGGGGGAGATATAGGTTCATGGTGGGAGATCGGCCATAAACGGATGTGTTTTGGCTTCTGGGGATTTCAGAGAATTTTAAAATGGTTGAGTTTATTGCCTTTTAATGATCGAAGCCATTTAAGGTTCAAGTTAAGCTAGGTAAATATTTTATTACTCTACTTTTTAACCATAAACGTATATATTTTA
>JAEIIH010035437.1:0-15635 GCA_018904745.1 Drosophila orosa
GCATCGTCGCTTTCGGCGGCCTTTACATTGGCCTCAATGGTTGCTCCCTAAAGACCAAGGAAAACGCTGAAGTAGTGCGGCAGCTGCCCAACGATCGCATTATGCTGGAAACGGACTGTCCGTGGTGTGGAATACGCCCCTCCCATGCCGGACACAAGCACGTCTCCACCCGTTTTCCGACCGTCAAGAAGAAGGAAAAATGGACCGCAGAAACTTTGATAGATGGACGCTGCGAGCCCTGCCAGATCAGGTGAGCTAAGCCAGCAACCACAGTGTCTTGCCACTGGTAAATTAATGTTTTCCTTTTCAGCCAAGTCCTCGAAGCTATAGCCGGCATTAAAGAGGAGCCGAAAGAGAAGCTGGCCGATCTGTACTACCAAAATACTTTGGACTTGTTTTTTAGTAAATCAAAAAAGATATAATAAAGACGATTGCATGTTTGTACATTTAATGTCTTTATATACGGCCCCTCAATGCTTTAATACTCCCTTGCACCGATAACAGTCTTTAATAAGAACAAAGCTAGCTTATTGTTAGGCAAACGCCATAATGGCTCTTACATGTTTATTTCTTCTGAGATTCAAATTCAGTTCAATAGTTCAGTAGTTCTCTAAGATAGTTTCTTTAGAGCAGCGTTGGGCTTGAGATATATAAGAAGGAGCCATTGATCAAGCAATGTTTGTTTCAATCTCGAGAGAAAGCGTTCAAAGATGTCGAGGATGAAACCGTACCGATCCAGACGACGAGAAGAGTAAACAAGATGAGATCAACACAAACGAGGTTGACCTGAAAAAGGGCAAACTACAACGAGAAGCTTCTTAGAAATTTTAAAAATAAAAGAATAAAACAATTTATCATACATTCAATGCGTTTACATTTATTTTGTATTGTTTCTCATGTCTAAATGCAAATGAATTCAAAAATACGCATTACAACTTTGATTGGTTTTAGGTTACTTCGGTATAGGTTTTGTTTTTGTTTGTTTTGTAATGGATACACTGAAACATTTTAAGATTAACATTTAGACGTGTAAATAATTGTTATGTACGGCTACGGTAATTAACTTTTGTGATTATGCTCTGCTATGTGGTGTATATAGATTTGATCGCCCAAAAAAATATATGTATTTGTTTAGACTCAAATTTGTATATTCTCTGGAGTCTATTCTAAACGCTAATAGAATTTCATAGCTTAGTTATTGCCATATTTTTGGTTACGAGTGTCTGCCAATATTCATCGATCGATCATTGGTGAAGCCTTAAAAAGCGTATATACAAAATATTTTGTAAATATTTAGAAATACTATTACCTAGGTTCTAGCATATGTAGTACGTCTGCGAATATTAAAAGTTGTGATCTTAGGGATAGAGAATACTTGTATGTTAACGTCAGATTTAAAAGGAAATGCCACAAAGTTGGGTATAAAATCTTCGGTGATCTGATATGAACGCAAATGATATTGGTTGCATGTATATTACATAGAGAAACTGGATCTAGTCTATTCGGTGCTGCATTTAAAATGACAATAAAAGATTCAGTCCAATGAAAATGTTATGATATGAACATGTTCAAATAGCACTCTACGTGGATGCGAAAAGTTTGGGGGAAGTCGGCTGATCTCTTTAAAATTCCCCCTTCCGCTTGGCAGTAATTGGTTTTCCTTGTCGAAAGCTGATCCAATTAATATTAAAGATATACTGTTAGATTTCAAGTGTCCTTAAATGCGTTAACTCTGTTCTTTGACAATGTAGATAGTGTATACATATATCTGCTCAGACCTTTCCCAATTGACTTACAGTTGAGGTTACGAAATAACGAAAGATTGGTAATCAAATGAAAGCACTCAAAAGTTGTAAGATAAATTCCATTTATTAGGCGTCAGATTAGTTTCGATTGGTTGTTCAAATCATATCCATATGTATGTACATAAACAAGGGAAATTATAAATATGGTAAATACATAAACATAATATATATCTTTAAACAGACGTGTTCACTAAAGATAAATTCGAGTTTCGAGTTTCGAGTTGTATAAATAAACATAAAGGGGCTAACCAACTGTCTTCTTCTTTTGGATTCACTTAACAAAGAAAGCCTTTCGCATTAATTTTTGGGATACAGGATATTAAGAAAGGTATATTACTGATTAGTTCGAGTTAAGCTTATTCGCTCGTTAAATATCGTATATTGTATATGCTGTAATCATATGTATTTAGGTTGTATGTATGTTATGTATACGAGTTTTCAGTTTCAAACCAAACTCGGCCCTCATGACCTTCCATAGGTTAATTATGATGATAATAAATATGCTAGGGGTTAGTTCCTAATGTATTTTTGGAGCGCTGCGATCGTTGATCTTCTGGTTACGCTTCAAGGTGGCTCCGCGCTTGATTTGGTCCATCAGCGACTCGTGACAAATGCGAGGGTCCGGCTGAAATAAGTCATCAGAAATAGGATTAGAGAGAGGCTTCGAAGTGGGAGTCTAATGTTAGAGATCATCAGCAGGGTTAATTGGTAAAACGAGGCACTGAGTGTATTAGCTGCCAGCTCTGGCTTAGTGGGCTTCAAGAACGAACGAGACGAACGACTAGGAACAAACTCTAAATACCTTCGCACCTAGCACTGCTCATCGCAGCAAGTGGCATTGGTGGCTGTGGTTGTGGTGGTGCTGGGATAGGTGGGTGGTCTACGGTATTGTGCACTGGGTCGCGAGAGATTTTGCGGATTCTGATACATCTAATTGCCATGACGGAGCATAGAGAAGACGTTGGCTAATCGAGTCGAGTGAGCTGGCTAGTACTTACCAGGGCCTTGCTGTTGATGAGATTTCGCACGGCAAATGCTCGTCCAGACATTCCCTGCTTGGCCAGTTTCGCGTTGAGATTCTCGAGGAATTCGGCCTTGGTCTTGGCCCGAATGCTGCCAGTCTTTTCAATATTTGTGCTTGTGGCATAGTCTGTGGATATGCGTTGTGTGCATCATAAAAGAAAGTCGAAAGCAAATGTGATCGATCAATGAGTGTCCCCAAACTGTTGGACCAAAGACTTTATTTAAACAAGATGAGTAACGCCATGCGATTTCTTGCACTCGAATTTGTTATGCTGTCTTTTGCTTGCACATGGAAGCGCATTCTATTTGTAGACTTTTACGCTTTGAACTTTGTGCTAGCGAGAGGCAATTCAATTGTATGCGCGTTACGCATCTTGTTATTAAACGGTCTTTGGTTGGACGGTGCTACTTATAAAGATGGTTAAATGGAAAATGCAAAAAATAAAAGTCAAAAAGTTGTTGGTCAAAGTTCTGCTGCCCAAAGTGCTCCGTTGGCGCTCAGTGATGATGGATGATGGGAAAAATTTAAATGAGAAAGTTCACTTTGCTCGGATCGAGCCGATCGGGTCCACGCACTTGACACTCTCGCAGTTGTGTTAATTATACCAAAACTAAAAGAACATAAGCAGCATGCATGCTAACAGGAATTTGGCATAAACAAAACGTTGGATACTGGTTCCAATCGAGAAGAAATCGAAAATCGGCAAACATAAAAATATATACAGAACAGCGCGCTCATTCCTTGCAATCAAATCAAATACGAAACCAAAGGAAATCAAATCAAACCGAAACATAACGAAACCAATCAAGTCCAGCTCGCGCTCTTACTTGGATGATGTGTCGGGACATGGGCATGGGCATGATGGGCATTGTGGTTGTAGTAGGCAGCGCCGCCGTTGCTGTTGCTGCTGCTGTTGCCCCCACTAGCGACATCGCGATAGTAGTGTTGTTGTTGCTGCTGCAGCTGCTGGGCATGGCTGCCACGCGCCGTTGTGGCATAAATGCTGGCCAAGGACCCAGATCCAGATCCAGTCACTGGCGAGCCGCAAGTGGGCGAGGCCGAGGGCGAGTGAAACTTGACGGCCGTCGTCTGTATGAATGGATTCGTCGAGACGAATATCTTTTGCTGCACACTCGAGTGGCGCGACGGTATGGGTGGCTGTCGTTGATGTTGCTGCTGCTGTTGCAACTGTTGCTGGTGTTGCTGGTGTTGCTGTTGCAACTGTTGCTGATGTTGCTGCTCCGCCAAATGTTGCTGCTGTGCAGCCCGCAGCTTTTGCTGGGGCAGCGGCAACTGCGGACGCTGACTGCTGGCGTGACCATTGCCGTTGCCCATGCCTGTCGGCTGTTGATATTGCTGATGATGTAGCCGCTGCTGCTGCTGCAGCATGTTCTTGGGCAGCGTGGCCGTCGCAGAGGCTGCAGCATATGCGGTCAAGTGGGGCGCATTCTGACCGACATGGGGCCGGGCCATTTTCTTGGGCATTGTGGCCGAAGAGCCAGCGGAGTAGATGGGCGGCGGCGGAGGATCCTCCAATGGAGGTGGGCACGTATAGTGCTGCTGCTGCTGATGCTGATGTGGATGTGGATGGGCCTGTCGCATGTTCGGCGAGGGCGCAGCTGCTGAATTTTTGTTAAATGAACTTGAGTAGATGCCAAAATCTTTGTTGTTAACGGCTGCTGCTGCTGCCGAGCTGGATGCAGTCGGCGGCTGCGGTGGCTGATAATGCGAGTTGGCCGCAGCGGAGGCAGCTGCCATCATCGGTGACGAGGAGGCAGATGGAGAAGAGTTCGAGAATGAGCTGACTTTGGAGAGCAACGAAGATGTGGATGAAGACAGGGGAAAGTGAGGCAATGCATTGAAAGAAGAGGGGGTCGGTGTTAGAATGGAGGAGGTGCTGTTGGCCGATGATGGAGATGAAGATGATGTGGTGCCGAAACTAGCGTAAATTCTATGCTGTGGCTGCTGCTGCATTTGCATTTGCATTTGCTCTGATTTACCGTCATTGTGTTGCTGCTGTTGCGGCTGCGACATGGACAAGCCACTCCGCATGTAGATCGACTCTCCTCCTCCTCCTCCGGGGGGCGCCTGCTGCTGCTGGTTGCCGTAGATCCCCTCGACCCCAGGCTGGTGCTGCTGCTGATGTTGCTGCTTGCTGTTGAGTCGTGCATTGAGCTGTGCAATTAGATTCGGGTTCGCCTTGGGCTGCGTCGGCGGCAGTGGGTGAGCGTGAGCGTGTCCGTTCGGACTGGGGCTGCTGGTGCGGAAGCTGGACATGCTATTGACCAGCTTGGGCTGGGCGTATATGCCTCCGCCCCCTCCGCCCGCGGCTGGTGACGAAGTGCGGAACGTCTGAGTGTGGTGGCGGTGGCGGTGGTGGTGTGTGTGTTTCAGTGGAGTGCCGCATGAGAAGAAACGAGAGGAGAGAACAAAGGAGGCTCAAATTAAAAGATTAGCCAAAGCACGACGAAAGCTACTCTAATCTAAGGCTATATGGCATTACAACTAAGCTGGATGACAGGGACAGGGGCAGTGGTGTTAGGTGGCGAGAGGCGAGAGACCCGCCCTCCTGCAGATGGCTTCTCCTGCTGTTAGTCTTGGTTAGTTAGCCACGCTGGCTCGCTGCTGGCTAGTCACTTACGGCATCGGCTGGCGGCGGAGCTTGGTAGAGAGGCGGCTGCAGTGGCTGATGGTGCTGCTGCAGGGGCTGGTGTGGCTGCTGCACTTGGCTGTGGTAAAGCTGCTGCTGCTGCTGCTGAGCATAGGCGTGCAGATCCAAATAGGAGTCATAGTAGGCGTCATAGCTTAAGTCATCGGTCAGGGGGGAGTTGTGCACGGACTTTGTGGTGCGCGTTTAGAGGGTGGGTGTGTATACAGTGTGTGTGCGGCAAAGGCAAAGCAAATGCAAATTGAAATGAAAAGAAATTATAAAAATTTTAGAATAGAAGTTCTAAGAGTGACGGCAGAGGCGGTGGGTCCAGGCCTAGACACACACCTGCAATAGAGGTTGCTGCTGCTGTTGCTGCTGCAAGTATTGCTGCTGCTGCAGATGTTGTTGCTGCTGCTGCTGCTGTTGCTGCATGCGTCTAAGTGACACTGGCGAGGCTGGTTGGTGGCGCATGGCTGCCAGGGCTCTCACCGTCTCGGACACCTTCAACGCCGAGCTAGGCATCGCAGCTGGCGGCGGCGAGTTGGGCATTGAGTGGGCGACCATGCCGTCCAGCATGAACGCCGGCGGTGGTGGCAAGTGCTCGCTGGAGCTGCTTAGGTGGTAGTTATGCTGCTGCTGTTGGTGGTGCTGCTGCTGCAGATTCATGTGCTGTTGCTGCGTTGCATTAAGTTAAATCATAAGTTAAAGAATAAAAGCTTAGAGGAAACCAAAGACTGTGTTTGTGGCCTATTTAGAGTACAGAGACGCCTTAACGACTAGCTTAGTGAACGCGACTAGCTTAGGTATATGGTATAGTAAGTAGTAGTAGGACAATCTTACCCCCACAGAGGCGGGACTGGGTGTCACCGAAGAGCTGCGTCTTACGGGCGGCGGTGGCTTGGCCTGGTTGATGGACGAACGCCGTGCGATTCGCGTACCTCCACCGCCGGCTGCTCCTCCTGTGGATGGTCAAAGAGTTTAATTAGCCGGCTGTCATTCACCATACTTCTGCTGTTATTCACAGTTATGTACAATTAATCGATTTATACACTTGGCACACACAAAAAACACAGGACACCATGTAATACCAGTAGTTGAGTTGAGTTAGTGAAGAGGCGGAGAAGAGTTAGAAGCTGTCGAGATCGACTGACTCTGTTCTGAAACTGATGAGTGGAGAAGAGGCTTGGCAAGCAGTGTTCTTTCTCACAATTTGGACAATAATACCTAATTGCAGCAAATGGTTCCCCAATATACAAGCGAATTCAACAGTATTATTTAACATTTTCGATTCTATTTAGTGCATAAGCATTTGGCAGTTAGTGGTAGTATATCGTGCAGTTTATTCTTATAGATTTGTCTGTTTTGATGATGATTTGGTGCATATGAACGTGTGAGCAAAGACAATATAAAAGTACAAGATGCGTAACTTGAATGCGCGTTACGCATCTTATTCAGTTATATCGTCTCGTGTATGTGCTTAGTACAAACTCCAATCGCAGAAGGGTTACTCAGGTGACAAAACGTAAAGCAAAGTTAAGAAAGTGGCGAAGAGAGCTTATAACAATTAGAAACCAAAGCCAAAATCAAGTCTTAAAATAAAACAAGCCGAAGAAGGGAGGTAGAAATTACAACCAAGGAAGGACGAAATCAAAAATCAAATCAAAAATCAAAGAAACGAACCCGACAACGAGGCCGGCCGGGGCGTAATGCACGGCTTGAGTTGGGCATTGGCATTGGTATTGCTATTGGCGAGATGGATTGGATTGGCTGGGGCATTGGAGCACGTGTATGGATGGTCGGGAGGCGGTGGTGGTCGGTCACTGGCGGGCAACATCGATGGCAGAGCGTTTGATGATGGTGATGATGGTGTGGCTGCTGGCAATGGGAATGATTGCGATGACGACGACGATGATGGTAATGGCAAGTGGCCGCGAGGTGATGATTGTGATAACAATGCCGGGCTGGCTTCTGCCATTATTGTGGGCGTCGTCTGGTTTTGGTTTGGCATTCTATGAGTCAGGTTTGGATACGGGTCTGATACTGATACAGAGGCAGATGTAGATGCAGATGCGGATGCCGGTGATGCAGGTGCGGATGCAGATGCTGTAACATTGGCTTTGGCTGGTTTATTAGTGACATTACAGTTTCTGGTTTGGGGCGACTGTGGTGAGTGTGGCTTTTGTTGTTGTGCCGCCTGCTGCTGCTGTTGCTGTTGCTGCTGCTGCAATTGCTGTTGAACCTTCTGCTTTTGCCTACGAATTTTTGCATCTAAATCGGACTTAAAGTCCGACTTTCGGGGCACCAGGGGCCTATCGCCCGCACTGGGAGCGAGGGGGCCATTGAAAAGGCTCAAGCTGGTCGGCTTGGGTGGCAGCTGCCGCCTCGCAGGATCTACGTGCTGCTGGCCATGGCCATCGGTATCACTGGACTGCTGCTGTGGCAGCGGGGGCCCTGCAGGGAGCGGTTTCTGTGGCCCTCTCTGTGGTGCCTGCTCAGTGGGTGCGACTTTACCTCTTTGCGGACTGCCGCGTCCGAGGAGCTGCAATTGCTGCTCGCTGGTGGCGCGAAACGAAGAGAGTCGCTGCTTGGCGGGCGCCACAGTTGCTGTCGCCGGCGGCGGCGGGGCCTGGCCGCCGGCCGAGTCCGGCGAAGTGTCCGGCGATCCGGCCAAATTGGCCGGCAACTGCTGCAGCTCGCGCATCTCGTGCAGCTGCAGCGAGTGGGGCTGCGGATCCTTGGTGCGCAGCATGACAATCTCCGAGTTCTGCTTCACGAACTCGATGTCCGGCGTATTGGGAATCTGGTGGTCGTAGATCACCACAACGGCACTGCCGCTGTCGCTGCAGGTGTCCACGTAGGCGTGCCGAGGCTGCCCCAGGCAGACGCTGTCCGAGGCCAGCGAAACGGCATCCTCGCCTCGGTTCGCATTGGCCACGAAGTGCGCGAATGTGGGGTTCTCGTAGCCGCCGGCCGTCAGGCCGCCGGTCAGCGAACTCGTCTCGCTCACATAGCAGCGACTCAGCTCCGAATCGCTGGCTCCTAGTAGATCGCGGTCCCGGTCGAGATCCCGCCGCCTGGCATCGCCATCGTCGCCGTCCCCGGCCATTTCGTCGGAGGTGGTGTCCGACATGTCCGTGCCGCAGCCGCTCGAGTTTGTCTGGTTGCTGATGGCGCACGGCTCGATGAGGCCACTGGTGATAGTGGTAATGATGGTGGCGGCTGGCGGGTTGTTGTTGTCGCTGCTGCTCTGGCTGCTCGTTGTCATGTTGTTGTTGCTAATGTTGCTCATCTGCTGCTGCTTGCCCTTGCCCTCATCGATCTCGCGTTGGAACGAGTCTAGTTCGCCAATTAGATTATTTAGAGCTTGTATTGAATCTTCGAAAGACTTGTCTGTTAGATCATATATTGGTTTGTCATGGTTGCATAGTTTTTGGTTGGTTGTTGGTATTCGATTTTGGAGATGGTGTGTTGTTGGTTGTTGTTGTTGTGCATTTGGTTGATTGTGGATAGTTTACAGATGACATAGATATCGGGGTAAGGTGAACAAACGTGAGGTAAACACAAGAAAAAATTGTTCAGGATGTTTTTTTTTGTGAATTTTTGTTGTTGTTGTTTTATTTATTGTTTTGGGCAAAACAAACAACAAATAAAAAAAAAGAAAGAGAAGAGAAGGGAGGGAAACAAAAACAAAGATATTTTGGGGTTACAAAATATTTATGGTAAGAATAATAAATCAAAGACATTATAAATAAATAAGATGCATAACGCCATACTATGTTGTCGAACTCTCTAGTTTCAGGCTCTCTTAAAATGTTTAGAGAGAAAAATAGAGAGAGACTAAGCTAATTCAAGAGAATTTAGCTTGTTACGCATCTTATTATTATCTTTGGTTAAATTATAAATGAAACAGTGCACTGGTTTGTCACTTTAAAGAGTAAATTCCCTAAAAAACGTATTCTAAAAGTATGTTACATTATTATATTGTTTTGCAGTAGAAGAGGCTTTAAGAGGATCATTCTCTGGACTTTGATCACTTTGATCAATTCGTAATAAGCAACCCAATACTAGATAGCATACTTCTTGGAATCGTAGAATCCCACCTTTAACAGTGACAAAATGGAGCACGTAAATAAAAACGGGAGCTGAGCGAAATAAGTAGAAGAGCTAGGAGTAGGAATCTCTAACGTGGGCTCTGAAGTGCTGGGTGGTCTGAGTGCTGCAATCGTTGTCACTCCTCAGCAGCAACGATCCTGCTGGCAGATAGTTGTTCAACTCACCCATTTCCTGCTGCTCCGCCTCGGATCGTCGTCCTCCGCTGCTTCCGCCTGCTGGGACAGCTGGTGCAGACACTACAGGTGCCGGAGTCGCTACCGGAATAGGAGCTGGAGGCGAAATTGCTGCTGCTGCCGCCTTCTCGAACATGGATGCCTTTTGCAGAACCGAGGCCCGCGAACGCTCGTCCGTTTCTTCGGCTCCATTGTCCTCTGGCCCCTGGCCAGTTGAACCCGATGAACCAGTGCCAGCTGCCGTCTGCTCGGTGATCTTTAGAACCTCACTCGCCGGCGGAGTGGGTGAGCTGACCTGGTAGACGAATCCAAGGCCGGTGCCCGTGCCAATGCTGCTGCCGCTGGGAGTACCTGCGGCAGTGGACGTGGGGGAGTTGGTTAGCAGGGGCGAGTAATGGTTCTGTGGCGTGGAGCTGCCACTGGACGGCGAGGTGGTGTTCGTGTTGGTGCTGGTGCTGTGGTGGTGCTGGCCCAGTAGCGAGCTGCAAGCGACCGTCGAGTCGATCGACGGATGCGAGTGCAGCGAGGAGGCCGTCGAGGATATGGAATGGGAGCGTGTGGCTGTGGCGGAGTGGTGATTCGACTGCGATGACTGCTGTTGCTGCAAGTGCGGCTGCTGCTGCTGGAGCAGCTGATGCGAGCCCGAGGAGTCGTTGGAATGCTGCGAGCTGATCGAGTCGATGGAGCTCTGCTGCCGCAACGGCGGTGGTGCGGACTTTGACTGCTGCTGCTGGTTAGTCAGTTTTAAAGCCGCCATGTTGGCCAGTTCGGACATGTTGACATAGGTGGGCGGCGTCTGTGGCGGCTGATGCTGTTGCTGCTGCTGCTGCTGCAGCTGTGCGTGATGCGCTGCGGACAGCTCTGTGCGTGGATGATGTTAGCAGGGACATGCGTGTGGGGGCGTGGGAGAGAGTGTCACAACACGGTCATTAGTAAGACTGATGGGATTAGCCAAGGGCAAGCGTGCAGACAAACACACGAAGACTAGCTCTAGTGTCACGGTCGGGCTTACCTTTCGTGATATGAGCTGGAATCGGCGAGGGGCACTGGCGCTGCAGAAGATTGCTTCCGCTTCCCTGGCGATGGTTGCTTTGCGCTGAGAGCGGCCGCTCCAGCGACGAACAGCGCTGCAAGGAGGAACGGAATGTGTCAAGAAATATTAGTCGCAGGTACAATAAAAGTCTTTCTTTAGGTTTCATAATGATGATGCGGTTTGGAAACCTATATCTCTGGGCTAGCGGGGGTGGGCGCATGCAGATGAGCGCGCTTTTGGATCTACGATCGGTGGGTTGCTCTGACTCGTGCGTACTCACCACATGGGCTGGCTTCTAAGGCGATGGCCACCACCAGAACGAGAGAGACAACTTAATAGCATGTACAAAATAATAATAGTCGAAATGCCGACTATGTAATTCGTCTTTCTGATACGGTTTTCAACCAAGACGAAAGAAGCATAGACAATTAAAGGAATAAGATGCGTAACGGCCTCTTAATCGCACAACCTTAAGAGCGTACACATCTAAAGAAAGAACACAGACAAGCTAAACATTTATTAGATCTAGAATGTTTAGGAATAGTCACAGACTTCCGCTATATTCTTTATATTATTTTGCAGTAACAGAGCTCTAAAATTAACGTTAAATTTCATGTTAACATTTGTTTTATTTCCTTTGCTGACGATGTACAACGATCATACGAATCGCTCTTCTATTAGGTATTAAAAGAGCATAACAGGTAAAGTTCTACTGAAAACATTCAAACGAAGACAAAAGCCAAGGTATCAAAGAGTTTCTCTTTGGTGTTCCAAGATAGACCGCAAGGGTCAACTGTTATCTGCAAGCTCTGGCTTTGAATAACATTAAGTCATCGGAGAATCTTCCCTAAAGCTATTTCGGGAGCAGTCATACTTACAACTGGCAACGGCGGACGACTAAAAGAGGCAGCCGGCGACTTCTGTGTGGCCGGAGTTGTCTGTCCCGGCGACGGCTGTCCATTGGCAGGTGATCCGTTGTTAAGGCCGATGCCAGATTCGGGAATGGTCTCCGGGTTCTGGAACGTGTAGACAGTCAGCGGCGGACGCTGGTGACCCTTCTCATAGGCCGTCGAAATGGTGTGCGGACGGTCGGCAGTCGGTGGGAGGGTGTCCACCACGTCCTGGGAATGTGGCGGCCAAGTGGACACATTAGCCGTCTGGTTCGTTGCATTTGAAGTCTAAAAGGGTGAGCAAAACCGAAGATTGTTAGTATTGGACAAAACACTGTCAAGGCGCACACAAAAAGGTAAATCGGTAAAAATTAAACAGAAGAAAAATAAATGAAAACCTGTGTTGTTGTTAGAGCTGGCGATGAGCTAAAGCCACTATCACTGGATTCACCAGGTTTCAAGCGAATTGCGGGCGTTACAAACTAAAATAAAACGTAAACGAAACGAAACACAAGAGATCGTTGATGAAAACAAAGAAATGAACGGACGGCACAATGCCAAATACTGGTTGGTTGATGGTCAAGAAAGCCTTTCGAGGGGACGCACCTGCGACAGGGAGCGTGGATAATGGTGATGGCCAGGAGAATTGCTAGAGCCGCTGCTGTTCATGCTGCTGATGGAGCACACGGAACTCTTTCGGGAGCCCAGCGAGTTTGAGCATCCGCCGCCCTGAGAGCCGGAGCCGCCTCCCGGAGATTCCGGGTACAGATTGATACTGGCCTTGGCATCGTGGATTAGCTCTTCGGAGGCCTGGGGCAGGACACTGGGCTCCTTGGTTACCAGGGCAATCGACTGCATGGCCTCCTGTAAATAAAGATACTTTAGAATTTACAGCCCAGCCTGGGAGATGATCTACGCACCTGAAGATGACCCAATTCGGACATCACCTCGCACTCCTCGTGCACCACCGGCTGTAGCATGTGAACGAAGCTGCAGTAGCGCAGTCGCTCCTCAATCATGGCCGCTCGCAGCGACTTCTTCTCCACCTCCTCCAGCTCGGCCCGGCGCTGGGTCACGTCCTGCATATGGGAGTCCATCAGCGACTGCAGGCCGTCCGTCTGGCCCTTGCGCGCCTTCTTCTGCAGGCGCAGTGTGTCGCTGGAGCGCTTCTTCAGCTCGCTGCGGCAGCGTTTGTATTCTTTGGCGTGGTCTTTATCGATGGTAGCCACCGTTCGCTTCCAGTCCTCGATCCTGTCCTGCAGTGGCTGCACTAGGCAATCCATGATGGCGCTGGTGAAGGTCTTCAGGCGCGTCTCGACCGCCTTGTGGCGCAGGCAGACGCGGGTCAGCGCGGTGCCAATCTCTTTGGAGGCGCCTAAAAGTGAAAGAAGTAATATTAATCAAAGTGTCTTTAAAGTATGATTATACTCAGGGCCAGGTTTGACTTAATCTTATGAAACCTACCATAGAAAATTCTTTTTGAAAAGTTTCATTCAGATACCTCTTAACCAGAGGGACTATTTCGCGGTCAAACGAACAGACGAACAAACTGAAATAGCTAGATAGATTTGGCTGTTGATACTGTGCTCAGAAAACCCTCCTTCTTTTCAGGTTTCAGAGCCTCTAATGTAAATTTAATAGATTATAAGTGGTAGGGGCCCGGCAGAGAAATTTGCTGACCCACGGAATAGGGTGAGAGCTGCTGCTTTAAAGGGTTTAAAATACAGTTTTAAGTGGCCATATATTATAATTTTTTAAAGCGTCGAGTCAGAACATTTCATACAAGCATTTGGAATATCTGAACCAATATTAAATAAATGCCAAATTAAATTGGCGAAGGGGAACATCGCGCTTTGAATGGGAGCAAAGCTGGCGGCGGAAATGTTTAGAGCATGCAATAATAACGACTGCACGCTACTGCACGCGCTGTCGCTTCGATTTGCAGGCGCAGCGGACATTGCATGCGGCACGATTCGGGACTCTACTCCAGCCGGCCAGTCCCTGGCTTCCAATCCCGAATCCCGTGTGTGCCCATTACGCCATGTCGGATCCGGGAAAACTGGTCAGGGTAACCGCTACTGCTAAGGCTCCTCCTTTTTGCTGCTCCTCCTGCCTTCTGTCTATCAGCAAAGAGTGACAGCCGGCCCGATTATCTCGGACTGCCTCCGACTCAGACCGTGACTGTTGCTATCCTCGTTTAATGTGTAATTATCTGCCAAACAGGCGACAGCTTATTGATTCTGCTTTGACTGGGCCGCTCTCGGAGCCACTTGCTCCAAATCCCACATAATTGAATGGGAAATATTTGCTGTGGGCCCAGACTAAGCACCACCTTAAAAAGGATGGCAAGTGCAAAAGGGGAGGCTCGGGTTGCTTTCCACCCTTAAAAAGGACAATTGACACTTGTGCCAATGCTTGACCGAACTAAGCCAAGTAACCACTAAGACTAATGAAACCATTTAGCCAGTTCCGAGCTCAAAAAGGGTGGCAAATGGCCAAATGGCCGGAATTACGAGGATATGCACTTGGCACCAGCCAGAGGACGCACCACATGACGGGAGTGGATCAATATATGCTAATGCAAAACTCCGCCCAGCCTGAGAGTGCAGATTATAGAAAGAGCAGTGGTTTAACTGAATAAAGCCTGTTACAGCACAGCAAAAAACATCTACAGCTACACATAGGCTGCAAAATCTATTGTTGTCTCTATAGGACATACTTTTAATTCAATTTTAAGAGTTACCTATGTGAATTTTACTACAAAACTGTTAAATTAGATTATTAACCCATCATTCAATCTAGGAAATGCTTTTGCGAATGATTTTCAAATTAATTACGTTAATTTTGGAATGCGTTTTAGAGATCGCATGTCTTGAAGGTATTTCCATGTTGCATGAGACTGAATATAAGTATGTTATAATTAACAACCACCTTAATGCGGAATAACAATAAATATGCTTTTCTTATCATCATGCACTCATCAAGTTTATGGTTAGATTATGAAATCAACTTTTCCTAGTACATATTGCTATTGTTGTTGTTCCAAAAATCTGACAGTTTTCAAGAGTTTCTTGGAATACCCACAGTAAACCTCATTCGCTTTGAGTAAAACCTAGATTTTCCACTGAAACGTATGCAACTGTAACTAACTAAAGCATGACAACAAATGCGAAATAACAGCAACTAGTGCTTAGTATGTCTGTTATAGCTCTCTGCCTCTCTCCCCTCAGTTCTCCCTAGTGGAGATGCTGGGCACAGCTCTCCTGCTCCTACTCCTCCTAGCATCGCGGGCATCTGGTTGTTTTTCAATCTCCCGTCCCCCGATGAGGTGAGGTGAGCCATCCGCCGACATTGCATAATCGGACACTCGATGAGTGCGACGCAAGGCAGCCAATAAATAAATATAAATAGCAAAAGCAGCGAAATGCGTGAGCTCAGACAGAACAGCAGCGGCCACATCAACATAAACATCGAAAGCGTGAGTGTGTAGAAAATCAGATCGATGACCGCCGCCGACTGCGAGCGGACGCATGAATAATGAGCAGCGGAAAGAGATATAGTGCGCAGACAACATCAGGCCGGGACACAGGGGATCCCTGGACTTTTTGCGGGGCACCCAGCCAACCCAGACGAGTTCGCGGCTTCAACTTACCTCTTGAGTTGGTCGCCGCATCGGCTATCTTCTGGAAGGCATCCAAATAGGCGGCAATTGCTTGGATGGCGGCCCTGTGAACGAAGAAAAGCAAAGTATTACAGCTTTATTTTTGTGGGGAGAGTTAATAATAATCTCCTCTTCAATTGGCCGTGGGCGACATTTCAATTAGAAGACAGCTAGAGAAAGAAATGAAGAGAGACACCGCACCCAGTGCAGTGGAAGAGAAGGAATGAAGACGTTAGTCGTGTGCCGAATATAGAAATTCCCTTGCACTTGTTTGCTAATGTGAATC
>JAEIIH010035439.1:0-19072 GCA_018904745.1 Drosophila orosa
TGCAGAGCGAATTTCCTTTGATTTCGATTGATTGCCGGAAACATAAACAGAGAGTGATCCGATCTGGCCATGGGAGGCAGCTCCTGCTCCAGCTCGACCTCGACTTTCTGGCCAAATGGGAGCTGTCATTGGCTGGGACTGGAACTGGGAGTGGAGCGGCCCACGCGGCAATCAGAGAATGTGCGAAAATCGAAAGGAAATCTGCATGTCACTCAATTGAGCAGGGCGACACAGAGCAGAGTGTTTGCCATTTGTTTGCTCTGCAAACGAACCTCGAAGCCAGACCATGAGGTGTCTCCGTCACTTTCGGCACTCTTTCCCGCCACGGAGCTTGGCACAGTTTCGCGGAGTTAGAATGCAAACAAATATTTGAATATCAAGTGACACAGAAAGCAGTTGTAGAACACGGCAAAGCCAGCGATGGCCCACTAAAATCGCATGCCACTTCCTCCTAACGGTCGAGTATTGATATATCTCTGGGCCATCCGCCGGGTTGAAACTGGCCTTGATAGGCGGGAGCAACAAACTCCACTCTCTCGACCTGTAAACGTAAACTCTGTCCAACGACATTCGGGAAGTATTTGACCAGAGATTAAGATGAACGGGTTCCCAAGAATCGCTCATAATTTTGGCAGCGATCGCGGCAGGTGATAGCAATTAGAGCAAACCTCCGACAGTTCCAATTACTCAATCAGAAGTGGTGGCCAGCGGAGGAGGATCTGGGAGCGAATCAATCTGCGGCCATCAGCAGAACTCTAGTTACAAGCGAGTCTCTTCATTCACACGCCAATTCAAGAGTCAAGGCCCGAATCCGGATGGCGGTCGGCGATTGCAGACTTCCTTCTTCGATTCCTGCTCGAAAAGCTTTTCCGAAAGACACAATTTATATAATTTCCTTATCAGATCGCTGGTCGCGTTCATTGTTGGGAAATTGTGTAATTCCCTCAGAGGCGTTAATCGAACGCGGAGAGAGAGAGGCCTCAATCATGGCAACAAAGCGACAATTGGATATTCCAAGCCAAGTTTCCAAGTCGCATCCGAAATCATCATTGTGGTGCGATCGGAACTGGATGAAAATGCATGAAAATGGGGAAAAGCGGGGAGAGTGCGACGAGTGCAGTTCGCTGTGCTTTCGATGATTGCGCCTCAGTATTTAATTGCATTATGTGACGGACGAATCGCAGACAGCCTCCGCTTTCTTCGTGGCGCAACCGTTACTCAATTTCAGGTTGCATAAACGCTCGCATCAAACCCGGCTGCCTTGACTAAGCTGCCCCCACAATCGGTGACCTCATTCGGGGACCCGCTCCCCGTTTTACCTGGTGCCTCGATTGTTATCTCGCACTTAATTAGGCGTGCGTTGGGGTACTTGCTCGTCGCATCGTGTAGTTCCTATGGCTCTTACAACTCTGGTCATTAGAAAGCAGCAAGGTTCTTGCCAGCTCTCCCCCCTGGAAGATCTCAGCGCCTGCTTGGGAGACGAATCTTTTCCTGACTGATCCATGCACCTGTAGTTGATACAGCCTCGGGGCTTTAATTTGGTTTATTCAACGGCTGCAACAGAAGATCATTTGCCTCGACGGTTATAATTGCATTTTATTGCTTCCGACGAGAACAAGAATGGCAGCAGAGCTTCAGGTGTCGGAAAAGCTTCTTTTGTGAAAAGTTCTTTCTGAGCAACAAAGAGTGCGGTCTAAGAGCATGCCGTAAGAGAGTGGCGCGCTTTTCCTTCTCTTCTTAAGCAGTTCTTTGGCTCTCTTTGCGACTCGGAATGCAGATGAAAAATTCAGAGTCGGGCCAAGAACGGTTATTCATTTTCATATCCGCGGAATGCGCGGCTAAACGGAATATTTGCATTAATAAATGCAACTATGTCGCGCCCAAGTCAACAGCGGCCATGGCCATGGCCGAGGCAGTGGCACTGGCAGCGGCACATGTGTCAGCGACTTCCGCCTGAAAATGGCTCAAATGCTTTCCAGCCAGCAGCCCGAGTTGGTCGACATGGGCCGACATCAATCCGCGCGGAATCAAACAAACAAAGCAGCAGGAGGCCTCCAGATCGGAGCAGAGTGGAGCAGGTCGGGAGGAGCGGCGCGATTCCCGGTAAACCAAAGGCTGCTCAGCCGGCCAAATTGGTCGAGCCCATCTCTGCGGCAGTCGTATGAGGCAATGCCATTCACTTGCCGACATTGGCCTCATCCTCCGCAGCCTTTCCAGGCATAGACCCACACGGAGAAAAAAAGAAATGATATAATTAGAAGGGATTATTAAATGCTTTACAGCTGTAATGAAACGACGCACAGGAAGTCGCTTTTATATCAGATTTGACCTTCTATTGAAAGTTCAATGATGTGATTTATATTATATTAAACATTAGATAATAACATGAATTGGAATACATTGAGGATATTACTTAACTCATTTATCCTTTAACCTTTAGGAAGAGGATCAGCAAGTAAAAATAAGGTTATTTGCCTTTGGAACTTTTAATTTAAACATATCTTTATCGTTTTTCTAACAATTTGTATCTGCCTAACCTTATAATACATTTAGAAAAATGGCTTAAAAATGATTCATTTACTTTACCTTCAGTTTTCTATAAATTTCTGTATCACAGTCACCTTGTTTATGATTATTCCTTCCTTTATTTATGATATATAAATGACACTTGATCTGAAAACAATCAGGGTTATTGTTATGGTTTTTTGCCGTGCAAACTTGATCTCTGTTGGTTCGGCTGCAAAATCATAATCATGTCAGCAAATTAGACTGACATGCAGCGTACGTGCCCCAACTAGCAGATGAAGAGGATCTCGGAGATGAGGATGCCGGCCGCCGCCACCGCCTGGCCAGATTCTCCAGCAGAGAAAGCCGCCGAAACAGATTGTGTGATGGCATGATGGGATGAGCTGGACTGGGATCGGATGAGATGGGATGAAATGGTTTTGCGATGGAATCGAATGGGCCGAGATGCGACGGTATGGGATGCAATGGGTTGGGATGGGATGGGATGGGATGGGTGAATGTCTCCGCGTGCGGACGGACAATGCGCCGTGTCATCTTCCAGTTCGACAACGGCCGGCGTAGGGAACCGTTGACCGTTGGCATTTCGTGCGACAAAACTCTGAAAATTCTCACTGCCCGGAAAAGGTTTTTTCAGCCGCAGCTCCGAGATTCGTTTTGTTTGTTTTCTGTTTTTCATCATCTGGCAGACACATTTCCCAAATGCGCAGAAAATTCTTACACAATTACGCTGATACTCTGGTACCTCTGCTGGGTTTCGGTTGCGGCCGCACACGCAGAGTTACGAAAAAAAAAAAACAAATACAGAAAAACAGAAGAGAAAACTTAATTCTCATTGCGGAGAACATTCGCAGATCTCCTCTGGAGTCGGTCTGGAGCCAGTGGCTTGGCCATTTGGATGCGGCTGGATGGACAACGGATTTGGGTCACTTGGCTTGGGTCAGCCAACGGTTATGAAACAATTGCAGACAATTAGCCGGCAGCCGAGCTAAACTGGGCCCAGTTGTGCAGATTATCAACGAGAGTCGCTGACGACTTTGTCATCTGGTCTTCAGTCCGAGCCGTCTCCCGTCTACCCTCTCCCGGCCATTTTCACAACAATTTGTCTAACTGATTTTGTAATTTATGCCACCCAACCGAGCCGAACGGAGCCAGAAGACAGGAAAAACTTTCGCTTGGATGTCGTCGTCGGCTCATAAAACTGCCTTCGAATTGAAAAGCGGCCAATAAAGATTGAACAATTGATGTGCCTGCGTGGCATTCACCTTGGCGAACAAAGGCCATTTATTTCCATTTTTCTCGCCCTGCGGCCGCCATTGATATTTCCAGCGATCCCCGGCAAACGAAATCAAACCAATCCCATTCGATCCCACCGAACCCCTTGACAATCTCTCAACGTTTTCTTCTTGGCATTTCGACAAAACGTCGGTATTTGCATTTCTTATAGATTTTTAACTTTCCTTTCATCGGCTTTAACCAGCTGACAAATTTCTTGGCTACGTGCCTAGACCAGCTAAAGGGTTCTCTGAACCTGGGCTTCTTTTCATCTTCGTCGCAGCTATTACAGCATCAGCAGAAGAATTCTTCCCCCAGCTGCCAGCCAAGATAGCTCATCAATATGCCGGCCTTGCACCACGAGATCTTTTGCTTATGAATGATCTATGTGGCCGAGTTCATTTACAGCCCGGTTATACACAGGCGGAGCCGCGACTGGAGCAGCATTTTAATGAGGCCTAAAGATCAACGATAAATTATAGGGGGGAAATTCATTTCATGTAATGTGTGGCTTGCATTGCAGGCGGAGGCGACCTCCCAAAGATCTTAAATGATGAATTTATTGCTTGTTATTACAATGTTAGGTTTTTTTTCCTTTGTTAATGGTTCCGATTTGAGTGATTTGTTGTAGTACGTTTGATACAAATTGGATGAGATTGCCTGGAAAATGTGGCTTTATTTGTATGAATTAGTTGAGATATTAGAAATAAATAAATATGTACTTTTTACAAATTATATAAATTAATTACGACTTAACTTTAAGCAAGTTCGTTGCCCAAGTCTTTTGATTTTCCATTCTAAATAAAATTTAACTGCATTCCCAATAAAAATGTACCCTGATACCGAGTGGAAAACCATCGATGGGTAATTTTTCTCGCCGTCAACACGTGTTTGCAGCTATACGCTGAGCAAGTTTGTCGCCTAAGTCTTTCGTTTGCCTGCACATATCTCGCGTTGTTTTCGGTTGTCTATGCTGTTTCTGTTGCCGAGAGAAATCCAGTTGGCTTTGCCAAATCTTTTCTCCACTTCTGCAGCAAGAGGCGGCTTGGGGTATCCACGTCCTTTTCATTACTTGTAGGTGTCTATTGGGTCAGACAAAATGCATTGGCAATATCACAAAGTAATGAGATATGCTCCCCTGATATATGGCAGGCACTTTGGGCTGACAAAATGAGCAGCCGGGCCATAAATAAGCCAACCGACAGCCACTGAGCATCTAAGCATCTGAGCATTGAGCATCTAAGCATCTCGGGATCGGCATTCGCCGTTGCAAAGTGATTTTCTCGCACTTATTCTCAATGGCCTGCGCCGGCGACTTGATAAATTAACACTCTGCACATGCCATTTGTTTATTTGCCTAAATAAATCGCCATCGAACCTGAATTCGAGTCCGAATCCGAATCTGAATTTGAATTTGGGTCCAAATGCGCAGCCAAAGCGCACCGCGGCAGCAATTGAAAATGCTATAGAAAAAAATAAGGAAAATATATATAGGAAATCTACCGACCGCCCCACTCCCTGCGGCACACAATCATCCAGACATTTGTGTGCTGTGCACACAGTCAATTTATGTAGCCAAGTCGACGCGAGGAATCTGCGACTGGGACTGCGGCTCGGAGTCGGACTTGGACTTCGACTGGCACTTTGTTTATTGCCCCACTAAGGCGACTGACCCACAACATTAAATTGTAATTTGAGTGGGGCAAACGAACATTTTTACTGCAAATTTCGCCGGCCTCCGCCTTCAGCTGCAGAACAGCCCAGTCCAACGCTCAGCTGTAGTCCGTTTTTGTTCGCCCTGGCTTGTTGCTGCTCATGTAAGTCAGTGGAGTCAACAAGAAATCGGGTAATTAGAATTTCCATCTGTGACTCTTCACGCCCCAGAGTGGCCAGCATCTGGGTGCATCTCGGTTGCATCTGTATGAGCGGAGGAACGGTATTGCAAGAGGCACGCGACTCATTCTTGGGGTTTCGCTAATGACTTGGCCAAGTCAATGACCAGACCTGGCAGTCGGCATGCAAATCGATTTACAGACAAGCACACAATTGCGTAATCGTTGATTAGGAGAGTACACTGAAAAGAAAGCGAAGATATTACGAATCTTTAGGTGGAAAATACTCAAGAAGCTGGGCAAAGAAATGTAGTAAAGAAGCCATAATTATGAAAAGAAGAACCCCCGTAATCGATCTCAATTATCTTCGCAAACTTCTCCTATTTACCCAGCACATCTCCATTTCTCCCTGTGCTCTCCGCTCGCCGCGTTCTCCTTGAGCTCCAGTGAAAAATTAATGCTAAATTCGAATTTGATTAGTGCGGAAATCAATCGCAGCTCGAGGAGCACTCCTCACATTGCCGAGCCGTAAGCTGAACTTCGTGCTTTAACGCACATTACACGTAATGGATTTTCCATGCTGCCTCTGAGTGCAGGAGCCAGAGCACCGCAATGCCAAGACCAACGACTAACGACCAGCGACTGGCCAGTGGCAGTGCTTCTGCTCCTCTTGCCATATCGATCACCTGGCGCTTGGCCTAATCTTGGCCCGATCTCGGCCAAAGCGGCAACGAGAACGTTTCGGCTATTGCCTCCGCGTGCGTGATCCAGGCGCAGTGGCGTTATTTTTTAATTCTTAGCAATTACGGCGTTGCCGCTCTGGTTTCAAATGAGTTGCAAATGCCTTGGCAGTTGCATTTCCGTCAGCCGGCCATTGTCTCCGTCTCCGACTCCATCTCCGTCTGCCGGCAATTCATAAAAATTATGAAGCCGCAAACGTAAAAAACCAAATTGTGTGTGTGTGTAAACCCACCCAGATTGGTCCCCAAGGGCCATCGGGTCTGAGTCGCCGTCGTCGACTGTTGACATTGCCGCGGACATTGTCAAGCCGAGCACTTTATTTGCTGCGCGTTTGACATAAACATTTGCCCAGCGGACAACTGAATGGCCAAGGCCTCTGTTCGGCTCCTTATAAGAGCGAACGACACGCCGCTGGAGCGTTGGAGTTGTGGAGCCTAGAAGCCGTCGAGCAACTGAATCCGCTGGAGCACCACCGCACCGTCGCGCCGTCGCACAGTCTTACCGCCTTGTCATCGAATGCTGGCAATTTTTGAAATACGCATTGCAGAATTTATGTTATGCGTGCCTGCCGCCCGCTGTCCCACCGCAGCCAGTGGCAGTGACAAAAATATAGAAAAGAAAAGAAAGATCCCAGTCTCAGCCAAACGGATGCTGTGCCGCAGTCCGAGAGACCAAGTCCCAGCACGGAAAGTGTCCAAAGACTTTCGCTATGCCAGGCAGGGAGCTTCGAAGCTCCGACCGGGGGAACAGTATTAGAAGCGCAGGAGAGAGAGAAAAAAAATAAAAAAGCAGGAGTGGAGTCAGTCGCCTCCTCTGGAGGCCATCGCGGAGGCTTTGTCTAAATTTGGATGGCCATGTCAGTGACAGCATTTGACTTGGCAACTTTTCATGTTCATGTTTGCCAACTTGCGCCGAGTTCAAAGCATCAGATTCGAGATAATGTTAAACATTTCCTTTCAAATTGTTTTTTGTTTGCCGGTTCCCGCTGCCCCCTGTCCCCTAGTGCCTTGTGTTGTTGCTGCTGCTGCTGCTGTTCTTGGCGACTGCCATCTTGGGGATGGGTTGATAGAAAATCAGTAATAATTATGACTAAAAATTATGGTGACTCCTCATCCCAAACGCAGATGAAGAATGGCTTACTGAAACTCTCTCTGACTATTTAAGCGAGCTAAGACTGCGGTGTTTGCTACGAGGATATAGCTTTGGATAATTATAGTTCAACAATACCACTTATTGGGACAATCAAAATTAATATTTAAACAGTTAATTAATGAAATTTTCACTTAGAAAAGAAAATGTGTAAATCCCACAGAGACAAAGGTATTCCAATCAAATTTGTTAGCTCAACAAACTCTTCTCATTTAAAGTCGATAAAGTAGTTGTTATACTTTACCTATACATCGTTTCCCTGGCTCACCTCTTACCTCGAATGTAGGTGAAATCATGTTAATGAAGTTGTTTACCTGCAATTCATAGCCCTCTTTTCCTCGCCCAATTAGTTTGTCACTTTTACTGCAGCTACACTTTGGCCCACGCTGGGCCGAGGGCCATTTAGCCGAGTTCAGTGCCGTTTAGCCAAGGTTTCGGTTCGGTTTCACTCTGGGCCAATTTTCCACCTGGTGAGTGTGGCATTCGATTGTGGGAGGGGCCGGGCGGAGCTGGGAAGAGGAGGAGGGCCTAAACGACGCTGCTCTTGATTGATTTGTATCAACGTTGATTAGGCCAAAACCAACAATCACGGCCATGGCTTGAGGTTGAGGTTGTTAGCCTTGTTAGGCTGCCCCGGCCAAGAGATACAGTCAATCAATTGGCATTGACATTGACGGGCAAATTTTATTTTTCACAAACCGTAGAGCCGGAGCCATGTTAAAAAGAAAAGTAATGCAAATGCGAATGCCAGCGAGTATCTTTCTAATACGTTTATTTACCTTTTATAGCATCTGAAGTTTTGTCTCTTGTTACAATTTGTGTTGTTGTTTTTGTTCTGGTTGTGTCTCGAGTGTGTGTGAGTGTTGTGTGTGTTCGATTAGGCCTAGCATATATAAGCATTAAGTTAAGTTAAGTTAAGTTAAGTATTTAAGTATTAGTAGACAGTCAAACCTCCTAAACAAGCACCATTTGGAGGGCTCGCTTAAGAGGTTTGAATGGTTCGCACTACAAACTAAGGAGCTTTTCTCTTATTCTCTCTTCTCTTTATAGTTTTCTTATTTTTCCTTTCCTTTTATATTCTTTTCAGAGTCTTAAGCTGATAGTATGTCGACGTATTCAGAGTAGTCTTAGCGGTAAGTCTTATAGAGGGACGCCTAAACGTTATATGAGCATATAGATATAAGTATAAATATTAAGCTACAGTCTCGCCCAAAGAGCCCCGCCTCCCCGCGGTTCATCGATCCTTGAATTCTCCCCTCACAGAGGAGTCCAGCTCTATGGCGGAAAATCTGGGGAAGGGCCTCCATCTCCAATTCTCCATTCTCTCCATTTCTCCATTTCTCCATCTCTCGATCGTACATCTACTAACTAGATTATGAGCGGTGCTAAGTTTTGAGCTAAGTAGAATTTCATGCTAGTTCCTCCTCTCCACCATCTTATTCTCCTCCACCTGTGCAGCTCCAACTTCAACTCCCTCTCTGTCTCCATCTCGAACTGCATCTGCATCTGCATTTGCAGCTCCATCTCCATCTCCATCTCCGAGTCCAACTTCTTCGTGCTGCTTGTTAAAAGGCCATTCACTGACGTTGACGTCCCGGCTTCGATTCCATCCTCCATCGCCGCATTTATCGCTTGTGTAACGCGCGCTTCTGCATATTGTCCCAGACAGCGATGACCGTCAGTTGGAGCAGGAGGAACAGGGCCCCGGCAATTATGAAGCCTGCGAGTGTGCCAGAGTGTATGTGTATATGTATGTGTGGAAAATAGAGTTGTAAAAAGAGTTGAGAAAAATTTACGGGCTTATTTAATTAGCTGGGCACTCAGTCGGCAAGTCGCGGCCAGTTTCAGCTTCAGCCTCAGCAAGGTGCTCCTCCGGACCCAAGGCTAGATGGCGCGACGGCACGCGATTAACGCAAATCAATTCGCCACGCTCGGCGATACCGAATGGATATAGATGGAGCGGCATCGACTTGCCACCGTGCTACACATAAGCCAAGGTACCCGACAACCCGACTGACCGAACTGATCCCAGACTGAACCCGAATCGAGTTCCAACTCACCATAACCGTTTATGCAAGTGTCCGACTTGGTGCCCAGCTCCAGTTGCAATTTGGCCAGGCCGTCCCCGAGTCCTCCGCTGCCGCCGCCGCCTGCGCCTCCATCGGCGCCATTGAAGGCGAACTTATCGGTGATTTGTATCGATTGCACCAGCAGAATGTTCTCATCGCCGGCCGCCTGATGACTCACATCACGTTTTTGGCGTTCCGACTTAATGGCCAGCTCAACTGTGAAAAGGTAGCAGCGCAACAAGCAGAAACACAGTCCAGTGCAGCGCAAAAAAATTGCAGGGAAGGCGAGGAAAGAGAGTCGGAAAAGAGGCAAACAAGAAATGAAATATGTTTTCTGGGAGCTCTGCCACTGACCAGGGATGGTGGTGCCCAAGAGAGTGCCTGGCATTCCACTGACTGAGTATGTTGGGGCTATTCAAAAGCAATGCTACGCCTTGAATAATATGCATACTTTAAACACCTTTCAATATTCATTCCTGACCTTAAATAAGTTATTTTTAGTTGGGAAAATAAAAAGATCTTAAGAACACATATAAAAGGGATACTGCAAATAAATTATAACCCGTCAAATCAAGATCTTCAAGAGCAGCCAAGTTCCATGACCCTCTAGTGGTTTGTTAATCTCGCTGGGAAGATAATTCCCCAACCACCTCCTGACTCTCTTGAGATTCCGCAACAATTTCAGCACTCAGTCAGTGGAAAACCTCGGGTAAATGTCATTCGGGCTCCCCTCTGTACCTAAGAGGATGCACCACTGCAGCCGTGGTTAAGCTAAGAGGTCACTTGGTGCGTCGCCATCCCTGGCGAGAGAACAGAGTACAGAGAACTTTACCGTTCACTTACCGCCATCAGTGCCGTTGAGCACCGAGCGCTTGCGACGACCGTAGGACGGCAGCGACTTGAGCTCGCCGTTCTCATCGTTGTCGCAGATAACAGGTTCGCAGCGCGGTATGCAGGGCGTGACCAAGGCGCGGAACTGCACCAGCTCCGAGGAGGGGAACTTGAAGGCGTCGAACTGTGAGAGCAGCACCTTGCGATTGCTGGCCAGCTTTTGCATGGCACTCATTATGTACTGGTCCGTGGGACAGCCGTTGGCGTCGATCAGTGTGATTTCGGCGCTGTCCGTCCCGTCCATGGCCACCAGTTCCCTGACGAAGATCTCGTACGGGCTGTTCGCGTCGACGATCTCGAAGCGCAGTGCCAGCGGATCGCCAACCTCGGCGATGCGCTTCATGTCGCTGCCATCACGTGCGGTGATCTTCATTATGACGTTCGGCGAATCGACGATGATCTCCTCGCTCAGCGTCGACTCGATCTCCCCGGTAACGCCCAGGTCTACATTGTTTACCACCGTCTTATTGGTCAGATCATACTGGCAGGAGACGGCCAGTCCCAGGTCCGAGGAGGTGACAATCATGTCATGATGCTGGATCACAATGTCGTTCATGTACCTGCCGTACGCACTCTGGCGGACATTGCACTCCAGATCGTTGTACCGCATCCGCAGATCGAACTCCAGCGAGTTGTTCACATTGACAGCGCAGGATTTGGGTGCTCCCTTGGCATAGACCTTGCCGTCGAAGAGCTTGGAGGTACGGATCTTGGTCACCATCTCGCCGGAACGGCAGTCGATCGAGACGTTGTAACAGGCGGACTGTTCGTAGGTGGCCGCCTCCTCGATGCTCAGGTACGGCTCCGAGAGATCCGTCAGGGTGGCGCGGCTGTGGTGGGACATGCGGCAGACCAGCTCCCCGGTCTCGTTGTAGTCGTAGGAGTGGCACCGGAACGGAGCCGTTAGGCAGAGGTCGCGGCACTCGTCCAGGCTCTGCACGTTCTGGTGCACCGAGTCCACCGTCTTCAGAATGCGACCCGCGACGCGCTTGAACTCGCACAGCTTGCTGGGCTCCTCGGCGCAGTTGTTCTCCAGGTAGTCGGCGCCATCGTAGGCCGCGATGTTCGCCTCATCCGACAGCGTAATGCGATCCATGTCCGAGAGCTCGCACAGGCCAGAGTGCGCATAGTAGTTGGCAGATCTTCACAAAGAATTGCGTGCACAGGGAGAAATTTTGAAGTTAAAATAGAAGCGGTTGGTTATTAGTTTTACCTATACATATGTCAAGGTTTGCCATGGATTTCTATACTTGTGGTATAAAGGGTATTAGGTAGAAAATATTCTTTAAATGTTATCAACATTGTTTCCCTACCAAAATAAATATGAGAATTTGTGAGAATATTTCAAGTATGCAAGTTGTATACTAATATTTTTAGAAACTTTAATACAATACTTTAAGATGTTTCTCTGGAATGAGATTTCAGTATATTAAAAACTATTTCAAAGTTTTCCGTCATTTAATCCTTATTTAATACGAAACCATTTAATAAGTAATTAATTCCTGAACAAAAAACACTTAAACCCCCCATATTTTGACTTGATACCCTGCCTAATATTCTGAGTGTAGCTTCGAGTGTATTTTGGTATCGAGTGTGGTGGAGTGGAGTAAGAGTGAAGTAACCCAAAGAGGCATCCCAGAGTTGGAGGCGGTTCAAGAGGGTGGCTCGTCGTAACGGTATCATCGCGCACTTACCGGCAGGTGAACTCCGTTTCGCCCAGGCACAGTTCGATGCAGTCCCGTCGCGTTGCCACGCTCTGGCTGGCCTTGGCCCGCTCCGGCAGCCGGTAGCCCTGTACGCGATCGATGCACCAGGCCTTCGAGCAGGGCCGCACTCCGAAGCAGGATTTCTGAGCGTAAACGGTGAAGACGGGATACTGCGAGCGCGAAAGTGAACCTGCGGAGGAGAGCAGAGAGGCGGAGGGATGCAGATGGGGGCGGGTATTTATTGTGATTAGCGGGGAACATTTAACATACAAGCTGCGGGCCAGAGATCGTGATTCAGCGATCGAGAGCTACACCAGGTACACCAGGAAAAACGGACTAATACTAGGATATGGAGAGTCTGATAGTCAAATAGTGCTTAACGTGCTTAAGCGATCTTTAATCATACTTAGAGGGGACTAAGGCTATATTCAAAATGGCACAATGTGTGCTGCAAATGTTCTCGGATATCTCAGACTGCAATCATAAAGATTACAAAGTAAACGGGGAAAGGAATATATATTTTAAGGAAATCTTGTTGTAATCCTGCTAATTCTGCTAATTTAAAGGCGTCTTAAGACTGCAGGAATACTCTTTTCTCCCACTGGACTCACCTGGCAACTGATCGGCGGTGCTGCGGAACATGACGCACAGGCCCGTCTCGTAATTAACCGCGCTGCAAGATTCATTGGCCTGGCAGGCCTCCAGGCAGTCGGTCAGCATGAGGGTGCCGGGCAGCGTTTCCAATTGCCTCGATGGCGCCGATAGCACGTACCTGCGATGGCGGATAGGCGGAAAGTAACGCACATAAATTCAACGCTGGCCAACTGGGAGTGGGTGGGTTTGGGGGGCATAATAAATTGACCGTTGCTGGGATTGCTTTGGCCCGGTCTTTACGACGTGTTAACAGGCGGGCGCGGATTGGAGCCACTCGCTGGAGTGTCCCTGCTCCATGGACAGCTAATTGCCCGCAATTAAGATTTATTATCGGCAGCAGTGACACTTACCCTGTTATAAGCTCAAAGCCGATCATATCCGGCTCGCACTCCTCGTCCGCCGAGGAGCCCGATGAAGGGGTGGCCACCGATGGCTCGTCGGCTTTGGTCTCTGCAGCAGCACCAGCAGCAGCAGGTGGTGAAGCTGCAGAAGCTGGCACAACTGGTATCGATGCCGAAGCTGGCGCTGCTGTGGCAGCTGCTGGCGAGGCGACAATCGCTTCCGCTGTCTCGCCGCCGGACTGCAGCGTCAACGGTTTCGGTAGCTCGCTTCCGTTCAGAACCGATCCCGATCCGGCCACCGCTCCAGCTCCCGCTCCCGTTGCTGGAATCGGTGTGGCGTTGTTGCGCGGAAATGTCTTCAACGGTTTCACCGGCCGCTTCGGCAGCAGCTTGCGTGCCGCCACCGAGCTGTCCACCAGTAGTAGAAGCACCAGGCCCAGCAGCGCCAGGTAGCTGGTCGTCGTATTCATCATGCTGACACGCCGCTTTGTCATTGACCGTAGCTGTAGTTGCATCTGCAAGAGAGGGGAACAAGAATGTTTTGGTGGCTCAGTCTTTGGATTTTAATTAGCATTTCGCTCTGCCCGGACCCACTCCCATGCTTATCCCATGCTTATCCCAAGATTAATTGCGCCAGCAGTTACAGTTAAGCTTTAATAATGGGTTTAATGTTGGCCCAACAGTAGCAGCAATGCAATGCAACGCCCACCAACACGAACGGCACTTGATTAATGGCAAATCTAACATGGAAATAGATGCCAGGAATCCGTAAATCCGTAAATCCCGCACGCCAAAACGGCAGCCACTCGAAATTAATCGCAGTGGCAACAAAGTAGATGCGAAATCAATTTGGCCGATAATGAGGCAGCATCAGCAGCAGTGGCAGCGGCAGCGGCTTGGATCTTAAACTCGGCTCACACGCACTGGCCGAGGAATTAAAATAATGCCACTTAGCCGGGCGCACGCACAGGAAGCTCAAGTTAAAGTTTAAAAAAAAAAATCAGGCAAAAAAATACAGGCAGCTGGAACTTAAGACCGTTGTTTGGGCCACGGCACAAGCTGTTAACTGAAATGGTCAGCTGGAATTCTGATTGGGCCCCTCCGATCACAATGCGATCGATGCGGAGCCAAACACAACAGCTGGATGCTTGGGCCCGAACCTCTCGTTAGTGGCTTTTGCGGTTCTTTCGCTGCTGCGGCATGGAAAATGGGAAAATGCATTACGTGTAATATGCGTTAAATCACACAGCCAGGAGAGCTGCTAGCCTGGGCCAAGCTCTCCCCACATGCGCTCGATTTGATTTCCGGACTAATCGAATCCGACATCGTGAGCGACTCATAATCAGCGATTATGCAATTGTGTTGTGTCTGCCTGCCTGCAAATCAATTTTCATGGTCCGACTGGTCAATGACACGGCCGCCTGGTCACTGGAGCGAGTCGCGTGCCCCTCGCTCCGGGAATTCATTGGGTAAGAAACGAACAAAAAGAAAACATTCTAATTACCAGAGAGACCCGAACTCCTACTGGCCCACTCAAATCACAATTTAAAGTTGTGGGTCAGCCGCCTTAGTGGGCCAATAAACTAGCCAATTCACCGGAGCTCCTCCGCCGACATGGACATGGACATAAATTTCCATTTGGCAGCCGAGCTGCTCCTGCTGCGGCGGCAGCCACTGCTTCCTCCACTCAATTCGAATCGAATGGAGATTTATATTTGCAGGCTCGCATCGGGATGCTTGTTCATTTCTCAGACGCCGTAACCCGTTTTGGATTTTACCTTGTTTACAGCCAAATTTGACAGTTTGTTTAGCCCGCGCTTTATGGAGTGTTTAGAGTGGGATCTGGTTCAATATTTGGGCTAATCCCACTGCCATCAGACTCTCTTCTTCTGCCTGACTGTCGGACTGCCTGACTGTCTGCCTGTCAAGGTGCCGATAAGACACTTTTTATGACACCAATTCGCCAAAAACTTGTTGCCACTTAATTAGAATGGCGATCGGCACAAGCTGGAAGCTGAAGCTGCTAGCTGGAAGCTGCAAGCGGCCAAGTGATTGGCTAGATGGAAAAGTCGTTGGAAAAGTGTGCCAGAAAAATGCCCGTCGAATGACATAACTGCCAGCCGCTGGAGCTTATCTCAATTGAAGCCTCTCCTGGCTGCCGCTGCTCAGTGTAACTGTAAGCAATGTGTGGCTGCTGCCTCAGATGGAGATGAAGCAGCCAGCAAGTTTGCCATGAAAGCCTGCTGGCCAACTGGCAACCAGGCAACCACCAGGCATCGGAGGAACATCGCAGGAACCGGGCTGGCAACTACTTGGCCAAGCTATCTTCATTTCATGGCTGGCAATTTGAAAACTGCACCCGCTGGCCATCAGCAGAAGGAGTTGGCTCGACTCCGCTTGCTGGCTGCTGGATGTGGGTCAGCTCGAGTTATTTCTATAGAAATTCTTTTTTGTTGCTGGCAGAAATTTCTCAAAGTTAGCGACAAATCTTCAATTAATGGCCAGTGAAATTTCTCGGCTATCAAAAGAGTCACCAGAAACCCGTTTCCCTTCCCCACTCGACTACGACTACGACTTCCACTTCGACTTCAATATTGGGAAAACTCTTGACAAAACTTTTCATTTCATGGCCTAACGGCAGAAAGGTAACTGCACCAATTCGAAAGCCATTCGAAGCCCTAATCTATGCACCCAATCCCCGGCTGAACATGATCTTCGGGCTCACGAAGAAGCCGCTCTAACTGTGAACGCATTTGTTACAGATCATGAGGAATGGCCTGCGCATAGATCAGTGCCCCAAAACGGCTCCGGCATATTAATGAGCCGAGGCCGAGGCCGAGGATCGGATTACCCTCGTCGTGGCCTGTGTTGTAATAGGCAAATGAACCGGGCACGTATTCCGGAGATTTGTCTAAAGTGACTGACTTCGCGGCTGGGTTCTGCGGCAGCGAAAGTCTTTGACATTCTGGTCTTCGCCGAGCTGTGCCCCAGCTAATTGCCATTAAATGGTCACATTGCATCGCGTCGAACCGTTGGATGACCCAAATCACCCAACTGGCCAGCGTCGCCAGCAGGATCCCCAGAGGTATGGAGAGACGCCGGGACCAAGAGAACAAGTCAAGTCAAAAGACTTGACCAGGCAAAAGTTAATTGCCTGCAGAATTCTGCACATTTGGGAGTTGGAGAGTTGACGACGCCGGTCTGCGCGCCGTTGTTTCCGGCATGGCAAAAATGCCAGCTCTCGGACTTATCTCGAAACTGGAAACAGAAACTAATGTGACATCTCCTCATGCTGGCAGCGGCTCATGCGGCTTGGCTTGGCTTCTCCATCGATCTGGCGGCGATCGCGGCATCGCTGCATCGCTGCATCCCAGCACCGCAGCATCCCAGCATCTCGCACTGACATTCACCCAAAGCTTTCTCTAATGATCCATTGACCATTTTCGTTTAATTGATCGACATGTGGACATCCTGTTCGGCTGACAATTGACACCTTGTCAGGCCATTGAATGTCAATCGATTTGCCAAGGCGGAGCGCGTTGGCCACAGTTATTTTCATGTTTTTCAAAATTGTTTACCTTGCACTTGTGTTTCGAAAACTTCACTTTAGCTGGCAGGACACGCACTCGATGGATTGTTATTAATTTGTTCGTTAAACTCTGTTCGATTTGGCCGAATCGATGAACCGCGAACCGCTCGAGCCGCCGTCCTCACTGTCGAAAGTGGAGCGCCCAACTGCCTCGCCTGCGATTCGGCAAAACGTTCTTATGCGAACTCCGGAACTCCAGATGCTGTGCCCAGCTGGGGGAAAAGCGATTCACTTGGAGAATCTCGGACTCGGACTCGGACTCGGTCTGGGAATCGAACTCGGAGTTCGTTGGCTTCTATCACTCGAGCGCTAGCGACCGCCAGTTCGAGCACCTTGACACTGAATGTTCGCTGCGAAGGCCGCGGAAAACGTTTTCAAGCTGCCCGTCGAAGAAGTCGGCGTCGGCAGCGACAGAACCATCTGCAAGAAAAGCTGCTACCAACTAACGCTCGCTCTCCCTCTCTCTCTCTTTCTCGCTGTCCAGCTCTTCTGGCCAAGACAAACCGGTAGAAGACGGAAAGCTAACGCTCTTTCCAGCTCTCTTCGGGCTCTCTTCGCTGAAGACTTTCTTCAGCGCAGCCAGTGGCAGCGACAGCCACAACGGCAGCTTTTCTTGCCGAAGGTCTCCGCAAACTGCAGGGGCCCTGACTTGGGTTTCTCGTTCTTGTCGGAAGTAATAAAATGCAATTATAACCGTCGAGGCAAATGATTTTCTAATGCGATTGCCTGACACGCAGCTTCGGCATTGAATTGCACTGAATAATGCCAAATTGAAGCGAAGCAGCGGGCTATTTCCACTCGCAGGTGCACGGATCACTCAGATCACTCAAGAGCGCAGGTCCCACAAAGCTGTGAGTTGGTAAGAACCTTGCCGTCTTGCTGTCTTGCGGCTTTCTAATGACCAGAGTTGTAAGTACACGATGCGACGAGCAAGTACCCCAACGCACGCCTAATTAAGTGCGAGATAACAATCGAGGCACCAGGTAAAACGGGGAGCGGGTCCCCGAATGAGGTCACCGATTGTGGGGGCAGCTTAGTCAAGGCAGCCGGGTTTGATGCGAGCGTTTATGCAACCTGAAATTGAGTAACGGTTGCGCCACGAAGAAAGCGGAGGCTGTCTGCGATTCGTCCGTCACATAATGCAATTAAATACTGAGGCGCAATCATCGAAAGCACAGCGAACTGCACTCGTCGCACTCTCCCCGCTTTTCCCCATTTTCATGCATTTTCATCCAGTTCCGATCGCACCACAATGATGATTTCGGATGCGACTTGGAAACTTGGCTTGGAATATCCAATTGTCGCTTTGTTGCCATGATTGAGGCCTCTCTCTCTCCGCGTTCGATTAACGCCTCTGAGGGAATTACACAATTTCCCAACAATGAACGCGACCAGCGATCTGATAAGGAAATTATATAAATTGTGTCTTTCGGAAAAGCTTTTCGAGCAGGAATCGAAGAAGGAAGTCTGCAATCGCCGACCGCCATCCGGATTCGGGCCTTGACTCTTGAATTGGCGTGTGAATGAAGAGACTCGCTTGTAACTAGAGTTCTGCTGATGGCCGCAGATTGATTCGCTCCCAGATCCTCCTCCGCTGGCCACCACTTCTGATTGAGTAATTGGAACTGTCGGAGGTTTGCTCTAATTGCTATCACCTGCCGCGATCGCTGCCAAAATTATGAGCGATTCTTGGGAACCCGTTCATCTTAATCTCTGGTCAAATACTTCCCGAATGTCGTTGGACAGAGTTTACGTTTACAGGTCGAGAGAGTGGAGTTTGTTGCTCCCGCCTATCAAGGCCAGTTTCAACCCGGCGGATGGCCCAGAGATATATCAATACTCGACCGTTAGGAGGAAGTGGCATGCGATTTTAGTGGGCCATCGCTGGCTTTGCCGTGTTCTACAACTGCTTTCTGTGTCACTTGATATTCAAATATTTGTTTGCATTCTAACTCCGCGAAACTGTGCCAAGCTCCGTGGCGGGAAAGAGTGCCGAAAGTGACGGAGACACCTCATGGTCTGGCTTCGAGGTTCGTTTGCAGAGCAAACAAATGGCAAACACTCTGCTCTGTGTCGCCCTGCTCAATTGAGTGACATGCAGATTTCCTTTCGATTTTCGCACATTCTCTGATTGCCGCGTGGGCCGCTCCACTCCCAGTTCCAGTCCCAGCCAATGACAGCTCCCATTTGGCCAGAAAGTCGAGGTCGAGCTGGAGCAGGAGCTGCCTCCCATGGCCAGATCGGATCACTCTCTGTTTATGTTTCCGGCAATCAATCGAAATCAAAGGAAATTCGCTCTGCA
>JAEIIH010035440.1:0-14985 GCA_018904745.1 Drosophila orosa
TTAAGTTTCCGGCGCCATGGAAGCCACGGAGGACTGACGGCTGCGGGAGTATATGGAAGCCGAGCTCTTTAGCACGCGGATATAGTTGTTGAAGTCGATGACGAACCGGAACTCCTCCTTGAGGGCCTCGCGTAGCGGCACCTGCAAGATGTTCAAGATACTCAAGGATTTTGAAAGGAAATAAGTTTAAAATCTTACGCGATAGTGGTGCGCCTTCTTCATCACGAATAATACCCAGCTGATAATTCCGTAGAGCAAAGCGCAGCAGCTGCCTACGAGTAGCACAAAGAAGACGCCTTCCAGGTTATTCATGTCCAGGGGCGTGGCATCCGGAGCATCCTCTTTGGTGGCGCAGATGCCAGTGCCCACCTCGTTCCACCACTTGTTTTTCATCTTTTCCAGGACTCCCTGCTCCTGGAGTTCAAGCAGGGCGTTGTTGAACTTGTCGCGATGTGGCCAATCTGAAAGCGAAGCATCTTGTTGGCCAAGGATAATTTCAAGGGATATTCGAAGAGTAGCTACTTTTCCGCATGGCTATGCCATAGCCCTTCTCGTCCAACGCGTCCCCGATCTTCTTCAGATTGCATTCCCGCTTCGTATTGTACTCGATGGAAGTCGATTCCATTAGGAAAGCGTAGTGCGTGTTCGTCTTCACTCTATTCACGCCCTCCATGTTGTCTTCGGTGAGGTGTTCGGGATGCTCGGTCATGAACTTGTTCATCTTCTTGTACCGTTCATCCTCAGATGTCTGAAAAGCAGCGATTAAATATCATACCTAAAACATAATGCTTATGGGCAGCACCAGAAAGAAGTTCCTAGTGGAACCGGTTCGTTTGGCGCCGTAGACCACACCATCCTTGTTTTCAGCAAGATCGTCAACGCTATTGATCAGACTCTGGGGCTTCTCGATGGTCAAAAAGGCAGCCAAGTTGGCGGTGTACGAGGACACCACAATCAGGGTGAAGAACCACCAGAAGCTGGCCACGGTGCGCGTGGATAGGGCTCTGCATAGGAGATTAGGAGAAAAATGTAGTAGCTCTCTGAGTGCTGGAAGAATTCTGCATACTTTGGCCCGATCTCTGATCCCTGTTGCAGCAGCGCTCCGGTTGTAAACCAAATTGAGTTGCCTATGGTGAACTGATTCTCAAGCTCCTCGGGCTCCTCAATGCACGGATATGGATTGTCCCATTCGCTGGGCGACAGGCGGCCCAATATGAAGAAGCTCAAGGCCACGCCCAGAAATGAGAAGCCCAGGAACCACCAGACCTCCTCCGAGAAGGGGTCCATGAAGGTGAAGAGCTCAGGAGTGGCTTTCTGAGGCTTCAGATACAGAATGGCGATGCCTGCAAAATTGAGTAAAATAAATGTATGAACTTTAAAGAAAATGCTTCCCCATACCCAGATTCATAAAGGGAATGGTGAAGTCTATGGCCTCTTCGCGCTCCGAGGTAATGGTCAAGTCCGTGATAGCCAAGTCAGCGCGCTGCAAGGTGAAAGAGTAATTAACTGGGCTTTCATTATTTCGTTTTCCTCACCCACCCCCATCATAATCTCCCTCAACATGCCCGTGGATTCATTCGAGGACTTATTGTACGACCCATAATCATTGCCGCCGTTCACGAAGGTGAAGTTAAATCCCAGTTTGTCGGCCAGCTCCTTGATGAGATCCACGCCATAGCCCTCGTACTGACTATTGCCCTCCAGCTGTTTGAAGGTCTCCACCAGTTGGGCATACGGTTTGTTCTGCAGTGGGAACGCGTTTCATCAAGATTGGGAAAATTGTTTTGGCTTACTGGTGGCTGGGGCTACCTACCGGCACCGAGAGCAGGATTATAAAGGTCTTGTTGGCCAGCGAGTTGTCGATGTTGTCGAACTGGGCGGTAGTGGGTGCCAGTCGCTGGGCTCTGTAATTCCGCTGCTCGTCCCAGGTGCCCACCTTGACAATGCCCGAGGGCTGCAGCTCTATGACATCCAGGTGGTACCCTTTGCGGACGTTACCCTCGAAATAGATTGGGCCGGTCAGCAGGTGTTCTGTAAGTCGAAGCTGATATCAAAGCGAGAAAATGAGTATTCTTTTCCAAAGGGCTTTCATTCGGTCCATCTTACCGTACGCATGTAGTTCTTAAAGGAGGAGCCGTCATCCCGGACGCTTTCAGTGCGCTGCGAACAATTCTGGGACACAGGCTTAAAGGGTAGGTTCTTCAGGGTCTCAGCGAACAGCTGAACTGCATCGTAGGTCAACGCCATTTCCACGGTGATGGGACAGGAGCCTTTACAATCATTTTAATTCAGAAAATAAATATTTTCACGTATAAATTGAGCTCTGGCTCACCATTTCGGAACTCATCTTGATCGGTGGGATAGCCCAGTTTCATGAGGAGCTCCTTGACGGCCATCTTCTCCGGCGAGAAGAGGCGCAGGCCGGTTATGTTGGCCTCACTGTACTTGTACTCCTCCAAATCGAAGGAGTGAAAGTCCAGGTTGCCGATGATGTAATTGTAGTCCTCGTTGATAATTCCCACCTGCTGGGCCTGATTCAGAAACTCCGGCATTGTTTCGCTGGAGCCAACGACCACAATCCGGTTATCCACGGACTTCCGCACCCGGCGAAGGACCTGCTTGTAGTTGCCATTCAGCTGCATGTCGTATCGCAGGACCGTGACCACGGGTCCATTCATACCAAACATCGTGGTCAGCTCGTTCAGAATGTTGAGGTAATCGGCTGCGAGCGAGGCTGGAATTATTAATCGCTCTATTCACGGCCTGGACAAAGGCGTCTCACCGGATTCGTAGAGGAAAATAAAGCGCGTCCAGTTGAACTCCGTGATGAGGCTATACAAGGCCTTGGCCAGGTCGGCCGGATGCGGATGCAGATTGAATCCTTCGGCGTACTCGCTCATGTAGGAGTAGATGTGCGGTATGTCCATGGCATCGCATATGGACATCAGGTGGACGGCAGTGTGACGCGATGAGGGTCCGAATACCCCGGCTATGCCGGTCTTGAAGTGGAAATAAATACAAATTAATATATATATAAAATATACTTATAAAAGGGTTTGTCAAGAATAAAATTGAGGCAAAGAAGTTACCTCAAATATTGTACATTACCTCAAGCATTCTGCACAGTCTGCCGTAGCTCTGATAGGCATCCCCGTAGTTGACCTCCGCCTTCATGGATGTCAACGCAGTGCCCACCTCCTGGTTGGCCACGTCAATGGCATGGTCGAAGACAATGTTCATTTGGTCCGTGTTCTGATCGGTGAGGAGGCCTGAAATTGAGAAATTCCCGCACATTTACTCAGTGCCACTGCTTCGCTCTTGCCGGTTTGTTTATAAACAACAACTTGACCTAATCGCCGTCCCATTCGGTCGGAAAACCCAAACAAACAAACAAATATGTACTAAAACCGTTTTATGAGCTTTCAGCGTTGATGGAACGAACAGCTTGTTCCCTTTATGAGAAATTAAAAATAAATCGCGCGTTGAAAACAGTTTGTTTGGAACTGCATAAAAAAAATCTTTGCCCGCGACACACATTTTTCGTCTGAGTTTTTCTGTTTGGGTTTCTTTTCGAAATTACTTACCGATTGGCACACTTCCCATATTTTGGAACTTGTCGTAGCCGCCAAAGTTATCATATTGAGCATTTTTGGCCGAAATTTTAAAGCAAATAATGAACAAAACAATTTTAAATTGATTAAAAGGCATTCTTTATCGAGTTTATTTTGAACACATATATATATTTATATGTACATATCAGTTTAGAAAAATAAAACCGTCTGCGATCGCCACACAACCGAGCAGTTTGAGTTAAAATCCGCAACTGAGGGATGCTTCCAAACTGTCAATTTGGAAAATATTTCGAGTGAAAGTTTCCGAAAGCTTTAGACCATTTTGAGAGAATGCTGAGACTACCACGGAAGTATCTCAATATTAGTCCTCAGGCTGTTCGTTCTCCTCGGAATCAGTTTGCAGCGAGTCTATAGACTGCGATGAATTGCGGCTTCGGGAGTATATGGACTGGGCGCTTTTCAGAGCCCGTTCATTTTCCGAAAAGCGGATGACGATTTTGAATTCCTCAACCAGAGCATCGCAAAAAGGCACCTGATAGAGATTATCCTCATATATATCTCAAAAGAAACAAAGGTTTAGTATGATATTTACCGCATAGAATTTGGCTTTCTTGAACACAAAGAAGCACCAGCATAGGATGGCGACGATTATCGAGATGACGGTGCCGACGGCCAGGACAGCGTAGATGCCACTGAGATTGTCCACGCCCAGCTCCGAGGGGCCATCAGATTCGCTTTTCGCCTGTAGCCTTATCTATTTTAATTGCTCTGAATATCCATAAGATACTTACACTACAAACACCTGCTCCAACTTCGTTCCACCATTTGTTCTTCAGCCTGGCCAGGACGCCTTGCTCCTGCAACTCCAACAGGGCATTGTTAAACTTGTCGCGATACGGCCAGTCTGGAGGAGCATAAGTTTAATTTCAGGGCATTCGAAGTTCCTAAGAGTACCCACTTTTCACCATGGCTATGCCGTAACCCTTCTCGTCCAGGGCGTCACCCACTTTGGTCAGATTGCACTCCCGCACCGTATTAAATTCGATTGAGGTGGACTCCATGAGGAAGGCATACTTGGTGCCAGCTTTGACCTTATCCACCCCATCCTGATTGTTGTCCATCAGCATCTCCGGATGGGCAGTCATGTACTCGTTCATTTTCATGTATATGGGATCCTCCGATGTCTACAAGAATAGGGATCTAGTCACTTAATCGCGAGAGCCTTAAGTGGGTCTATTTACCAAAAAGAAGTTCCTCGTAGATCCCGTGCGTTTAGCTCCGTACTGAACGTCATCCTTATTATCGGCCAAATCCTCAACGCTGTTGATGGGACTAGTTGGATTCTCGATGGTCAAGAAGGCTGCCAGGTTGGCCGTGTAGGATGATACCATGATGAGGGTGAAGAACCACCAAATAGCGGAGATTGTGCGGGTACTTAGGGCTCTAATTAAAAAGATTAGAAATTACGATCGTAAAGCGATATTAGGAGGAGTGTCGTATAGTTTTACTTGGGAGCAATTTCCGATCCTTGCTGCAGTAAAGCTCCCGTGGTGAACCACAGGGAGTTGTTGATGGTAAACTGATTCTCCAGCTCCTCGGGTTCCTCGATGCAGGGATATGGGTTGTCCCACTCCGTGGGTGAAAGTCGCCCCAGAATAAATAAGCATAGTGAGACGCCCACGTAGGCTATGCCCAGGTAAAGCCAGACCTCCAAAGAAAATGGGTCCATGAAGGAGAAAAGGGCAGGCGGAGCCTTCTGGGGTTTCACATACAAAATTGCTATGCCTGGCATCAGAAGTAAATCAGAATCGGTTGTTAAACTATCTCTTTAGATATTGTAACTTACCCAGATTCATAAATGGTATTGAAAAATCGATGACTTCCTCCCGCTCTGATGTGATGGTTAGATCAGTGATGGCCAAGTCAGCTCGCTGATGTATAAGGCTCGTCAGTGTAAGGTCATTCAATGTTGTGTCCAACTCACCCCTTCCACAATTTCTTTGAGCATTCCAGTCGTGGTATTTGTGGTCTTATTAAAGGAACCGTAGTCATTGCCACCGTCATGGAATGTGAAGTTAAAGCCCAGCTTGTCGGCCAACTCCTTGATCAGATCCACTCCGTAACCCTGGTACTGATTGTTACCGATAAGTGTGTCAATGCTCTCCACGAGACTGGCATACGGTTTGGTCTGAAATGTAAGTTTTTCTTGGACATTGGCAAACACAGTTCAGCTTAGATCAACCCACGGCAACAGAGATTAAAACCTTAAAGGTTTTGTTGACCAGCGACCCGTCATCGATGTCATTCAAGTTGATCACTTGGGGTGGTCGCTCGAACTCGAAGTCCTTGCCGTCTTCCCAGGTGCCCACTTTGACAAGTCCACTCGTCTGCAGTTCGATGACATCAAAGGTGAATCCCTTGCGCACATTGCCCTCGAAATATATGCGGCCTGTGATCGTTTTCTCCTTTATCTCCAACTGCAACGATTATCCAAAGTTTATAAGTTTATATATTGTTCGATTTTGGGGGTTAGCCTACCGATCGCATATAATTCCTGAAGGTTGAACCATCGCGCTGAACATTGTCATGGCGCTCGGAACAGTTGAGCATCTGAGGTTGATAGGGAAGGTGCTTGGTTGTCTCCGCAATGACTCGTACAGCATCATAGGTGAGGGCCATGGACATGGTGATGGATGAGGAGCCTACCGAGGAAATATCTCATTTAATCAAAACTGCTTATCTTGTAATATTTCAACCGAAGGCTGTACCATTATTAGTGGGTTCACTTTCCCCCAGTTCTTGGTGCAGTTTCTCGACCAGCTCTCGCACCTCCTCCTGGTCAGGTGAGAACATTCGTATTCCCGTAATGTTAGCTTCACTGTACTTGTACTCCTCCAGCTCAAAGGTGTGCAGGTCCAGGTTACCGATGATGTAGGTGTAGTCCTCGTTCATGATTCCCACTTGTTGGGCCTGGCGCAGGAGCTCGGCCACTCCCTCTGTAGAACCCACGACCACAATGCGGCTGTCCTCCGATTTCCGAATTCGACGCAGCACCGACTTGTAGTTGCCATTCAGATTAAGATCGTAGCGCATCACCTTGATGACGGGTCCCTTGATGCCGTAAAGGGTCATGAGGTGGTCCAATATGTTCAGGTACTCAGCTTAGGCAAAAAGTTCGGAATTAGATAGCACTCGTGGTGGCTTCGGGGAACTACCTACCGGACTCGTAGCAGAATATGAAGCGAGACCAATCAAACTGGTTGATAATGTCGTAGAGGGCGTGGGCTATGTCCTCCGGATTCGGATGCAAGTTGAAGCCATCGGCGTGGGCGCCCCATGAGAGGTGCGGGTATATGAAGGGAATGTCCTTGGAGTCGCAGGCGTTCAGCAGATGCGCAGCTGTGTGCTTGGCAGCCGGCCCAAAGACAGCACCCACTCCGCCCTGGAAGGTATGTTAATTAAGAAATTCCCATTCTTTACCGCTGTCTCACCTGCATCAGCCTGCAGAGCTGGGCAAAGGCCTGGACCGAGTTCCCATAGCCCACCTGCTCCGTTTCGCCCGCTAGGGGAACGCCCAGCTCATTGTTGACCACGGATATGGCGTGCTCAAAGGTCTGACGGATTCTGTCGGTGGCGTCGTCGGTGATAAGGCCTGCGTGCTTTGTTTGAGTTGAACGAATTCGGGAGAGCTGCCCAGAGCTCTTCGAGCTCTTTCACTCACCAAGGCGAATGGCCTGGCCACTGGCTGAACCGAAGGCGCTGCCGCCATAGAACTGTGCCTGCACTCCCTTTAGGCAGAGGCAAATCGGTAAAAGCCAGCAGAACTGCATTGTCCTCATTTATTGGAGTTTCGAATGGGAATCTTGCATTTCCCCTCGCCGACAACGGGTATATATAAATATATAGGTATATTTTTGGATCACCCACTAGCGCGATGTCTTTGAAGTTCCTTAGTCGCCGAGCGCACGTTCCCAACTGAACTGAATGGGCGGGCACTCATAATTACCTTATTCCACTCAAAAAGTTTCCAAAATTATTTGTTTTGAACTTGAAAGCTGCCAGTGTTGGGCAATCATGCGTACTTTCGCATTGAAAAACATTTTGCTTTGGTAATTTACATTTAATTAGAATTATCACAAACATAAATTGCATCGTCAACTAAACTATTGCAAGTTACAAATATAAATAGTTAGGGGCTATGGAAAATATATAAAGTAGCAAGTTATAATTTTTGGCACATATTGATTGTAGTGAAGGGAGTCATCCCGTTCGATCCGCGGCATATATCTCTGGGCAATCGCCAATTTGCTGTTCTGTCAATTGAAAGCTGCAATCGAGATGGAAGCGTTAATGGTACTCTTTGCGGGAAAAGATAAGCCTTATGTGGGACTGCACTCCATCCCCGGTGGCATTCCAAGTGTCACGCACCAATTGCAGTTTCATTGGAAAGACAATTGGAGAAGTTTATCCCCCTGTCTTGAAACCGAACCAACTGCTGGGCATAAATCACCATTAATTAAGTGGGTGCCGGCGCCCAATTGAAGTGCGATGCCGTTGTTGGCACCACAGCACCAGGCCCGGGTAACGAGCTACAAGGAGCTGCGTACACACCCGACACCACCACTTTCTCCACTAAGTGACGCCCGAAGTGCAGCAATTAGAGGCTCGTCAGGGAGGTGCTATTGGGGTTGGGATCGCAATTGGGGTTGGGGCTCGATGCGGACTCACCAGCTGGCATGCTTTCGGTCTTTGGTCTAGGACTGCGTGGCAAACGTCATGAATAATACTCTTAGGCTATAGCTGGGGAAAACTCCGCATCTACCACACGCTGCACTTCTTGACGGGGTTCATCGGCGAGCCTACTGGACAGCGGAACTCCCGGGCAAAGTCCACGGAGTTCGATAGCGTTCCGATCACCCGGAAGCGACCCGGACTGTGGATGGCCGTGTTCAGTTTGTTTCGTATGGCCTCGGGTCGCATGGCTCCACACCACACCTGGCCGAAGTTGAGGAAGAAGAGCTGTGGCCCGGTCATGTTGAGGCCCGGCAGAACCTCGTCCGGAACCTCGTTGGGGTGTTCCTCCATCCAGCGCTGGTAGGCATGGAAAGCCTGGCGCAGGCCTCCATTATCTGCAATGTTCTCGCCTGGAAATGTATATTAGAAACATAATATTAGGATACTGAAGAGGAACTTCATTCGTAATCATAATCCACATTACCTTGCGTGCTCTCGCCGTTGAGGACGATGCCCACTTCTTCCACTGTGTAGTTGCTGTACTGGGCTATGATGCAGCGGGCGCGCTCGTCGAATCCCCGGATTGAGGCGTCCGTCCACCACTTGTGGATGTTGCCGTTGCAGTCGAAGAGCCGACCCTTGTCGTCAAACCCGTGGGTAAGTTCGTGGCCGATGACCACACCAATGCCGCCGAAGTTTAGCGACTTGGGGAAGTGACGGTGGTAGAAGGGCGGCTGCAGGATTCCGGCGGGGAACATGATCTGGTTCTTGTTGCGGCTGTAATAGGCATTCACAATGGCCGGCGCCGTCTGCCAGTTGGTCTTGTTGACCCGTTCTTGCAGCTTGGACTGCTCCGTTTTGGCCGTGTGGAGCAGGACATTAAGCGTGTTCTCAAAGTATTTGTCAGGATGGATGTCGATGCCGGCGTACTTGCTGTTGAGCTCGCCCGGATTGAGGATGAAATCCGGGTAGCCGATTTTCAGAGACATGGCGTTGACCTTCTCCTCGGCCAGCTTCTTTGTGGTTGCGTCCAACCAGTCGGTGGTCTTGAGTATATCCCGGAAGGCCTGCTGCAGGTCGTGCGTCATCTGTAGGGTGTCCCGCTTGCTGTTGTTGTCGAAGTAGCGGCTGACGAACATCGAACCCACCGCCATGCCCATGTTGGTGTTCACCTGGGCGATGCACACCTTCCAGCGCTGTGGACTCTCCTCCCGGCCGAACAGGGCGTGGTAGAAGTGCTGCTTTATGTCGTCGAACCGATCGTCCACGTTGTTGATGCGGTGCCGTACGAAGCGCCACATCATGTAGTTGGCCACGGTGCGGGGCTCCGTCTCCTCCAGCAGGGTCACCAACTTGCCCATGTAGTCCACCGCGTAGATAACCACTTCCTCGGCACCGTTCACCTCACGATCCTGCAGGCTCTGTAGGTAGGCGAACCACTTGATCTCCGGCACCAACGTTTGCAGCTGGTCCAGGGACATTCGCTTGTAGAGCTGCAGAATGGAACAATAAGGATAGTCTCGCTCCTCCAATTGATTAGCTTACCTTGGTCACGTTGAGTCGCTGCTCCGCCGGCGCCGTTATCCCCGCCAGCTGCGTCTCAAAGGCCACCAGTTCGTTGGCCACCCGCTGAGCGTCCGACTTAGAGGCCCCCATCTTGTGCATCACCTCGGACATGTAGCGCTGATAGGCCATCAGGTACTTGTTGTTGCTGGGCTGCAGGAAGTACTCCCTGGTGGGCAGGCCCAGGCCCGTCTGGTCGAACTGTACGATGTTCTCCTCGGAGTTCTTGATGTCCGCCCCCACCCACTGGACGATGAGGATGTCGTTGTTGTAGCGCCGCAGTGTGGCGGCCAGGTCCTGCCAGTTGAAGTTGGCGTCGCTCCACTGATGGTCCAGGACGGGCCAGCCGCCCAGCTCCCGGATGAGCGTGTGCAGTGGCTCCAGGCCTCGCTTGGCCAGTAGCTGGCTATTTACGCAGGAGCGGTACAGATTCTTGGCCTTCAGTTGGGCATCGTGCTGGGGCTGGAGCAGTTTGTTGGTGGCCGCTGTTGGTTCTTCGGTATCCGATTTGTCCCTTGACTTCTCCTTTGCCGCGACGGTGGGTGCAGCAGCTTCCTCCTCTTTGGTCTTCTCCCGGGTGGCATCGATGAGGCGTTTCCTCTTGGTTCCGTTGGTGTATCGCTTGTACCGCTTGTACCGCACGAGGACGCGATTGAGCACCTGCCTCTGGCTGACGATGTGCCGCTTTAGACGCTCTGCCCGCAGCTCCGCCGTCTGGTCCGCCTCGCCCTCGCCCTCTCCCTGTTCGTTGAGCTTGAAGAGTGTATTCCGAACCCGGCTCTTCCTCGGCTCAGCCGCTGGAGCAGGCGAATCATTATTCTCTAGGAGATTGCGCAGCACCAGGTCAAGGCTTTCGCGCAGCATTTCGAAGGTGTCGAAGCCAGCCTTGTCCTTGGGTATTGGGTGCAGTCTCTCCCAGTTGCCACAGGCATACTTGTAGAAATCCACGCAGGGATCCACTTTTTTGTCCATGAAGCGCTTCATGGTCATGGCCTGCGCCATGCGGATTCCCTCGCGGGTGCCCTCCGCATTCCAGAAGCTCTGCAGTGCGGCGGTAGCCTCGTTGATTTGGCCCCCCTGCTCTGAATTGGACTCGCCAGATTGGCCTTCCGCCCCGCGCCGTTCCCGGTGCTGTCTGCTCTGCTCCAGCCAGTAGGCAGCCTCGTTCTGGAAGCGCTTCTTCTGGGGCACGTTGAGGCTGCCGCCAAGGGGCTTGATGTCTAGATCATCGCCGAGACACTCTCGGGGAATGCCCTGCGGCAAGAAGGAAGTGCGCGAGTCCTTCATCAGCGTGCTGCGCTCCTCAAGCTCCAGGGTCTCGCCGTTCCCGTAGCGATAGGGCTGACAGCGTCGATCGCGCTCCGCGTCCATGAGCTCATGATGGGCCCGCTTTCCCGCCGGCAGCAGGAACTCCTCGTTGATCAGCTCGTTGTAGGTGCTGCCCTCCGGCTGCAAATCGTCGTAGTTCTGTATGTAGCTGGGCACCTTCGAGGCGGACTCCCGGCGCTCACGCATCCTCTGCTCATTCAGCTGCAGCGCCTCCAGCATTCCATCCAGCCGCATGATCAGGATGAGCACCAAAGTCAGAGGCAGCATCACCACTGGAAGCAACAGAAGTAGTTTGCAGCAGGTCAGGCCGGGGCACCACTGCACCCGACCCGTCCGCTGGTTAACGCCCAGCCCCAGCTTCACGCTCCGATCCTTGGACGGCTGCGGATGCGGAGCAGGAGCTGGAGACCCGTGCACCGAGGGCATCGCTAGCTTTAGCTGGCTGTGGCGACTCATCCCACGAGCTGCCGTAATTGAGGAGCTCGCTGGCCTTTATACTTTAATTAAACGCAATTTTCGCGCGACGCAGTTTGGCGAACCGAACGGGACGTAATCTAAACCGAGAATGGAGAGCCGGAGACTGGCAGCCGGAGACCGGAGGCCGGATTTCTGAGACCAGCGATGGGAGGCTGGAGATCGCAGACCAGAGACTGGACGGCACAGAACTGCGGCCGAGTCGCGCTCGCATTGCCAACTGAAAGCGGCCGCTTGGGATGCGCAATCACGGCGCGCGACAAGCAATTGAGTGGCGACAGCGGCAAGTAGCGACATCAACAGTAGCATCAGTCGCAGCAGCAGCAGCAACATGAGCAGCAGCAACTGGCAACATTAGGCAGCAGCAACATCAGCGGAGACGGCGGCGCTTCAATGAGTGCCTCGGGGGTGGGCCTACTGATCTCGATCCAAGATTTATGCAATGCTGATCTTGGGACAGGAAATATCTGGATTTCCCAACAGATACCTGCTCTGATTTGACCCATTAACCTCAATCGTTTCATTAAATCGCCTTTATATCGCCGTTAATCAACAGGAACGGCCACAACAACAGATCGTTCAGAAATTTGTGTCATTATCACTGGGACTAGCCATAACAAACGCGCCGCGGTTGCAGGTCTACACAGAGAAAATCGATAAGTTTCCCTAAACTATATTTCAATTTATATTTCCTAAAATATTTAAAATAATATACACTGAACAAAGAACCTCGATCTATGTATTCTCTGCCTTCAACCCTATAATATAACACTAGAAACCCTGCATCACTACATTATTTATACACTATTCATAATTCTCTCTTCACCACAAAACGATTTATTTTACAAGGAGCTTAGTTTGTTGTGAAATAAACAAACTAAGCTCTCAAAGTTTAAATCATCAAATTTTGAATAATACATTTGTAAACATAGACATTTTTTTTAATTATTAAAAATATTTTAAAAAGTTAATTGAACTTACACTTTGTCATGTCTTAGAACATTTCATTCACAAGACTGCAAATTTCTCAACCCAACTTCTGCCGGTGCCCGCACATTAGGCACAGAATTGTAATAGTAATTTAGTCGCTTTATAATTCCCAGTTTTTTTCTCTGTTCTGTTCTGTTATTTACTTATACAAATGCAATTCTAACAATTATTGGCTGGCCTCCTCTATTTTAGAATCCCAATCATAACCCATTAATCATAAGCTTTGAATTAATTAAGACATTCGCGATGTTTTGCCATTTCGCTTATATTTGTTTTCCGTGCACAGCGACTACCCATGCACCTCCGCATTGACCTCTGCCCGAATAGCGTCTAAATTCAATCAATTTAATTTAATTTCACAAAACAATTGTTCGGACCGGCGACGGACACACTCGCGTGGATCCACTGGCTCGGAGCCAAGTGCCTCTCGGGAGAATCCAAAATAGAGGCAGATTCGATCCGTTGCGAGAGGGAATCGCCGCCCTTTGAGGGGCGACGACTGTCAGCGGCTCTCATAACTCAGTCGTTAAGCCTGGCCATTCAAGTGTAATGGAGATGGCGTCATTGGGCGCCACTAACTACTCCAGTCACACGTGTTCGGGTGGCTGTGATCCCCGTGCCACATAGTGTGGCACTATTTAAGGGGAATTAAAGCGCTGCGAGGCGTAACCGAAGCCCAAATTGGCCCTTCAGTGTGCGGGGAGTGGGAACGGGCATTTGGCTTGGGTTAGTATTACAAGATTATGCGGGTAATTGGCGGCATGCGATGCCATCTAATGTGCCCGGGCTCCGCCTACCGCCGCCTCCCTTCGCACCCAACGCTTTGCATATGCCCATTTGGGGAACAGAAGCTCGGGGACTGGCTTTTGTTCACGTCATGTATGGATTTCACTCTCATGGACAGCGAGCACGCAGGTGCGCACATGTAAGTACGTACATATCTGTGCGAGATGAGTGCTGCCCGTGCCCGATGACGGGGGAAATGACCACTGCTTCATATGCTAATTTCAGCCTTAAACCTTTTAATTAGCGACACTGACCGAGATTAGCTGCGACCGGGCGTCCATCTATCCATCTTGCACAGAGGCACACGGCGCACACTGCAACTGTGCCCGGGATGGCCTGCAGGCCCTGGTGCAAATATTGTGCAATTTGCCAACGCTCCGATGGATTCTAATTTCAATTGGCTTTTGTGTTCACTTGATCTGCGGTTCAAGACCAAATCGTCGACGAGTGACCCACTGAGCCAACATGCGATGCCGCACAAGCCACCCGTTCGATGGCGGCATCAGGTTTGCCAGAGGTAAACGTACGAATCGTGAATCAATCGATTGATGTAAATAAACCCAGCGCCGGTCGGGTATCGCCTATACTCGGCTATTACTCGCATATAGTGTATGCAATCAATTGCGGTTCCGTTTCGGGGGACTCCAGCTCGAACTAAGGTCGTCGACACCGGATCGATTAGGCTAACCCGTCGACAGGCATTAATCAGTGGATGCTAACTCTGTATTAGAGATGATTGACCCTTTTCAGAGCAGGGTGACCAACTTGTATTGAATTGCGGTTCTAATTCTAATTAGTTAATACATATTCTATTGAAAATGGTAAATGCAAGCCTTATATAAAATATTAAAAGCAGAAACTACGTTACGCTACTTCAGAAGAATTCAACCAGAACTATTAGTATTTCTGCATATTTGTATTGACTTGGAATAAGTTCGCACCTTGACAGACTCCTATGACTTCACAACCTTTGGGTTAAATAAAAGCTTTTCACTTAAAAGGTGTTTGTTTGCAGGTCCTTTTTTCGCATTTTCACATGTCAAGGTCAACATAATGCAGGGAAATCAAATTTCCACCTGGATTGCAACTCATCGTGAAGCATAAAAGTGTTTCTGGCCTTTCTTCTGGCCAAACCGGTCGAGTACCAGATTTATGTCCATAGCATAGCTTGAACTTCGAAAAGTCGTAAAGAACACTCACTTATTTTAGCCAGCTGCGGTTGGACCGCCCTTCGCCACCTCGAATTCTAAGGATCGCCGGACACTACTAAATGGAACCGGAATGCGTTGAGATGAGGTCTTACAGCGTTACCTCCGCGATTCAAAGTCGTACTGAAACTGATTTTAGGTCCGGAGTGGAGCAGAGCTTCGCTGACTTTGGTGTGCTTGGTACTGCGGCATCTGCTTGTTATTGCCCGGGAGTTGTAAGGCTGAGCTGTCTGCTGTTTTACGGCCAGATAACATATGATTGCAGCTGGTGCCACTGAGTTCCAACTGACTGTTGATTACCGACTGATCGACACTAACTACTGTGATTC